>JAPWLS010001584.1:0-53751 GCA_028551675.1 Tineola bisselliella | reverse complement strand
AATATTTTATACATTTTTCACAAACAGCTTTTTTACAGACTGTGCAGTTTTTACACGCTCTATTATTTTTTTTACAATTACGATTGACCTGACATTGCTACCTCTTATTGTTTGTAGTACATTGTTCACTTGTTTCAGAATTACTTTCTTGTCTTTGAGTCATAGCTGAAGTAGTTCTTTCTACACATAGGTCGTTCACTAGTTGAAGGATAAAATCATGCCGAGAAATATTTAATCCTGTGACTTTTCGGCACAGAATCCATGAGTTTATAGCTGCTAAATCAAGTATATTGTATAATAACATTTTCATTGATAGATAGACCATCATCCACCGCGCCCTGTTCGTCAGCTAATTGATCTTACGATGTTTACAATAATACTGTTATCTGTAGCAGGGGATTTTTGATCTATGATGTCCACACCAAATTTTCGTTTCATTATAAAATTTATCTGTTTCGACAGTTCTTGTTCAGCTGAAAAAACAAATCAACTGCCCACTAAATGAAACCAACGTTCAAACAATAACAACTTACTCGTCCAAAAGCACCTATTATACCAGTCATTCTCAACCTTTTTTTTGGTGCGGCACACTTTTAACGATTTCAAAATTTGGCGGCACACTTAGAATTTAGTAGCACACAAAAGTGCTGCGGCACAGTGGTTGAGAATCACTAATAAACAATAATATCCTTACCTTATCCCTCAGCAATCTAAGAGCCTTGGCATTAGCACTACGTCTGAAAACTCCATGAGTAAGAGGTGCAAGTGTTCTCAGTCTCTTCAGCGCATGAATAAGGACTGGCGGTGGTGTGCCTGCACATAGTCTGGTTAGAGATACACCAAACAATCGTCCACCACGTCGGAGCAGACGAAGACCACGTCCTGGAGTCGTAGTTCCACTGGAAAAATAAGATGATCAATTAAGTTAGAATTTGGCACGTTGAATAATTCTTGCTCCAAAAAGTACAATCATATGCGACCCGGTTGTGTTATTGTACATATATTGTTTGGTAAGCAAACGTATTCAAATGCTCAGCAAATATTATATTAAAACACATAACTGTTATTCTCATGTATATGCACGTTAAAAGTTTGCATAAACCAAATATTAAGTTTAAGCAAATGAACTGTATTTCACGATCGAGTTTAAAAAGTACTCACTTTTTGAGCGCCTGATTTTTCTTTCTTAACTCAAAAACAAGTCCACAAGGATTGTTTTTAGCATTCACGTGTTCCAAATCAAAGCCATCCTCATTTGATAATGTTTGTCTTATTCGTGACATCTGAAATTAATAACAATAAACACTATTGGTATTTGCGTATATTATGGTTCCCACAAATGAATACTTCTAGTAACAAAATATAGTAATATAAATTGTGATTACCAACCTGTATAGCATGTGGTCTTTCTTCACCATGCAAAGGAGTAGGTGGTGCATCGCGACCAGCTCTAACACATAATGTGAATTCGTTAGCATTCCCCCAACGCCCGTCGCTATCATCCCCGTTTTCCCCTTCAGAATTTGTAGTTAAGACCATTAGGGCTTGTTGCACTACACAACGAGCGCTCATTTCTGGAGTCACTGACACCGTTTTACACTGAAAATATTGCATTGTATTAAGTATATTAAAAAATTATCAGTAGTTTAATAAGATATATAATTAAATCAAATACTTACAAATTCAATGGCTACATCTTTATACATAATCTGAATATTTGTAGACTTTGGTTCTGTGGCCAGTTGTGAATTTAAAGCGTTTTGAAGTTTTCTAAAAAAATATATATAAGTATAGTTGAGAAACTGCTAAAAGCTTTAAACCCCGTAAAAGATATTGACTAAAACTTACCTAAACCAAATATCTCTAGCAGCCTGCGTAGGATATGTAGCTAAATAATTAACAACACCAGTAACAGTTGGCCATCCAATAAGAAAACCCGTATCATCGCCTTCCGGCAAGGACAGCCACACTTCGGCCAGCCGTACACTTTCTTTCAATTTAAAACAATTTGTTCCGCGTGACTTGCCAACTAAGATCAAGTCACTAAATAGGAATAAATGTCGTTCTAATGGCGGTGAAGTTGTTCCTAATGGGCACAGTTGGAGTGGCGCCTCCATGATGAAGGTTCTGGGGGATGCGGAGCTGTTTGTGTTAGCTGATCCGTTAATATCGAGACTCGGCCTTTTGCGTAGACTTTTTGTTTTCTGTAAAACAGGAAAAGTGAAGCATTTATTATCTAGTTATTACCTAGTTGTCAACAATCCTAAAGTTTATTTATGAATTGGCTTTATAGCTACCTGAGCCTGATGGGAAGCGAGTGAAGCTGGCGCATCAGCATCATGCAAAGCGAGGTAGTCATGAGGGAATAGATCCTGGACCCTCTCTAGGTCCGACAGCCGAGCAGCACGCCGTCGAGCACAACCCGTGCCCACGAGCCGCTCGTACTGTGCCAGTCGTTCAATCTGTAATAATAAAAATATTTCTAATATACATACGAGTTTACAACATTCTTCTTTATTATTATTGACCTCACCAAGGTTAGGGCTAATTACTTATCATCGCGTCAAAAATATCCTGGGAGTTGGAGTGGCTCCCGTCGACCGTGACAGTCACAATGCTACTTATTATAATAACAACGGTACGACAACAATAGCTAACGTCTTATACTGACTTCTTTCGCCTCGTAGCTTGTAAGGTTATCAAACAAAAGCGTCAGTGTATAATAAAATAGTTATTGTGTATGTATAACAAAGGACGCACCGCACACCTCGTGAGACCAAGAACTCAATGTTATGAGTTATCTATTTACATTTAATGACACGAAGCACGTACGTTAGGGTTATGAAGGTAAGACGTGAACATACAAATAATGTCCAGTTTACGAGCTTTTTATTGAGATATCCCTTTTTTTGTCGTGATAATTATCGTTATTTATATATTTGTACTAATTGTGATTGTTTAGGTTGCTTGCGATATAATTCCACAAATTTACGTATAAAAATAATAAACCAAAAATTTGTACGTCATTTATAATAAAAAGATAAGTTACTATTCACAATGATTCAATAAATAAAAATATTAATTATGAGTACAGTTGTACACCCTAGTTATTGCATACAATTTATGTAATAATCACGCTTGGGAAAATGCAAAAACGAACATCGATAAGTATAATATTTATATCATTATAAACTAAATGGATAATTGCTGTTTAGTGAGTCGTAAAATTATTTGCCTGAGTCATTTTATTTTACAGAACATTGAACTTATTATTCTACACAACTAATATTCACTTAGAACACTGACCAATCACAATAGTAAGTAAAAAAAAGTACAGAAATGTTTGGAAGGATTTAATTTCAATAGTTGATAAAAGTTTTTCATTCCATTGAGGAATTGTTTTAAAAAAAGCGACATACGTGATTTTTTTTTTTTGAAATAATGATGCATTATTTATTATTTGCCACTGAAGTTCGACTAATTTTAGTCATCAGATGGGACAGGTCAAAATAAGTAGGTAAATAAAATCAATGCTTTTAATGAAATACGTCGTATCACAAAGAACACTACTGGTTAACTAAATCGTTTTAATTCATTGATATAGATGATTTTCACAGGTATATTTGAATTATTGAATTAAAAAAGTCATCCCTTGGTGCCATTTTTATGTGGACTCGTATATTGTCAATTAGAATTTGCCAGTTAATTCTCCTTTTTTTATAAATAACAAAATTCCAACCTGTGTTTTATATTAAAACAAAAGGCTAGAACAGCGTGGGTTTATATAGAAAAGTATGCACTCATTAAAACTTGATTTTACCTACTAAGTTGTATTCGGTAACTACTAATACTATATAGCTAATCTATTCTTTTTAAATAATAGAATAAAAGTTTCGTTCAAAAATTTCCACAACCGCGGATACTTTTAACATATTTCTAAAAAGGTAATTTCTAGTTCTTTTAAAACACTATTGATCTCTTTTGTTAAAAAAAAAAACAAAACAAAAAACGATAATTCTAAAGAACTTTAATGCTTCCGAGTTGAATAGTTATTATAGCTATTCGTTATCTAAATTTAGAATAATCTTCTCTTTTAGGTTTAAAGTTTTAAAAATTTTAATTAGTTGTACTATTTTTAAAAAGAATGGACAGTTTGAAATGAAGCACGTAAATTTATCTAATTAAAGGTCGTCTTATAAATAAAATAAAAGAAGAAAGAGAAACAAAAAGTATAAAATTATTATAAAAAGATAAGAAACAACAAGAAAAATTTAAAAAAAATCTTGTTTCGATGAAATCGTCATTTGGGGCATTTAAAATACTTGGATATAGAGGACATAATCTAAGAACGAAATACACGGAACACTACTTTCTAAAGTAAATGTTTGTCTAAGGTAAAGGTTTTTTGAAGAGATAAGGGAGTGTCCTGCAACCATGTTTTAGATAAAGTTTGTGCACGTGCGAGGTAGGTCTAACTTATTTTACCTACTTCCAGTTTCGTGTCAAAAAACTTTATTATTTCAAATAAATGTTACTGTATTTTGTAAAGCAAAAAACAACAAATTTATGATAAATAAAAAACTGTAGCAAAGGACAAATTATTTTAGTAAAATCATTAATTTTAAATATAAATTATTTATGACGTAAATTGCAGGCAATATTTATGGCTGATTCGAATGATAAGGAGGTCAGAAGGTACTCGACGGAAGATAACAGAAAACCTTTCACTTTCTATACGGTATAGAATGCACGTTAGAGATACTAAAGAACCTAATAAGGGCCTACCTAATAAAGGAATAATTTGAAAAAGTATTCAATGTTTTGGAGTATCTAAATTATAGTGATGTGATGTGTTACAATTTAATAAAGGTAAATATTTTAATAATAAAGATCGACGTGAGAGTAAAACTAAATAGCATAATATTTTCGTGTATAATTTAAAGAAAATGTGGCAGAAAGTGACAGTAATGTTCGTCCAAATAAATATGGTAAAAAGTAGTGGACTACCATTGCGTAAACTTTATGGAAAGTTGTCATAGAATTCTGCCATAAATGTGTTAAGTAAAATTTACGTAATAATTTCTGAGTACTTTTCAACTGTCATCTTTGCTAATCATCCGAAGTTGTGAGCTTAAATTCTGATCTTTCAAAAGTTGCTTATATTTTGTAATTTTCGTATTCAATAGTTTGACATTCACTTTTAATATACTTATAAATCGTGTAAGCATTCAGAACCTTTACATTCTCGAAATTTTTCAATATAATTTAAATTAAATACATATATATATATGTGCTACCGAAATACCGTACATAATTGATCAGTTTAAGCCAAAAGCGCTTTAGGGATATCGTGAATTCCTACATAATATTTTCTACAAAATATGCATGAATCTTAACGTATGAAAAATTCTTACCTTTCATTCCAAGAACAAAGAATTTTGCATATTAAGATTCAGAGCAAGCTGTCATTTTTTTTTAATTCTTCGAAGGTAACTAAATACATGAGTCACTTAATATGTGAATTGTCAGCAGTTTGTAAGATAATATATTTTATATGTATGCGAATTCCGGCTTTATATCTTTTTGTTTCGGACGACATCTCGGCGGAAAGGTCAGACGCAGCGGGTCGTCGTACCCTAATAACCCACATATCGATTACTCTTTTGACGACCTTATTGTGACCGAATGCTGTGATTGCCGAATCATTGTCTGGTGAAATTATGAATTTCTTTTGTTGATTATTTATTCAATTGTGCCATCGAGATAAGAAATTTCACTTTTATCTATATTAATAGGCGTTTGTAATTTGGAATTTAACCTAATACAAGCCATGAAGATATTCGTATAACAGTTGAAGGTTACAACGAAATCGGGTATGTATCTCTAATTACAAAGTGCCAATCATTCTTAATTTTGTAAGAAAATCAATTAACCGAAGACAGTTAGAAGGTTAAGAATTGCAGAGCTAAATAGAACCAGTAGGGCGTTCTATTTTCTTAATGATGCTAAAAGTTTAACAGAGGGCCTGTTATATTTACACAAGTCATACAAGGAAGGTGTTTGTTATATTTGGTACTTGCGAACAGAAATTGCAAACATGCTTTCTCCTAGAAAATTAATTTTAGTGCTATTGGTAGTACAGATTTAATGAAGCAATAAATCCTATATAAATAAAACTGATCATGCGTTTAATCTTAATGTGATCAGTAATTAAACATACAACAACCATAAATAAGTTTTCATAATTACGTGCTCGCAGTATTCCGAGCCATGGGGCCGTAAATCAAAAAGAAACCAAAACGCGTTATGTTACCGAAGAAGACATCAAGCGTGGAATTCTCGATTATGAATGATGTAGGGCTCCGCAGTGAATCCGAATAATGCATTCTGGGCCGAATCACGACACGCAGCAGGATTGCGGTCAATGGCCTGCATACTCCTGATTGGAGATCGAACCATGGCGATGCAATCACCAAAATGAGAAACGTTGTTGTTGATGAAAATATTTTAGAACAACAAAAAGGAAACGAAACATACATCTTTTGTATAAAAAATCATAAAAAAAGTGTAAAGCTATATAAGCCAGACACTTGCTAATTTAGTTGAACTTCCAAAGCGACCTAAAGCCCTTACACAATATGCACCCCGCAGGCAGAAGAGGCCAAAAAAACATTTAAATGAATTTTTAAAATAATGAACTTTGAAATGAGAAGTGCTGAAGATAATGGCCGGCTACAAAACATCAATTTCTTTGAAGATTTGAAGAAGCAACCAGAAGGGTGTAACAGGACAAAAGGAATGTTGGTCTGGATTTCTGACATGTTTATTTTTATCCACAAAGTTTAATCTTAATTTGTCATCTTGTTAGCAGAGATGTAGACAACATATTAAATATTGGTTAAAAGTTTAGGCAATAAATGAGCAAATGGCTTGCACATTACTCAACAATTAAATGGCAATATCTATGAATACACATCATTACACATCGACAAAACAACCTCTTTAAAGAATTTGAGCGACGGCGAGCCAAATCAAATTACATAATGTATTTAAGTTAACAATAGACGGACGTCAATCATGCGTTGGAGACGATTTTTAAATAAGACCAAGGGAGAAAGTTCAGAGCCCGAAGCAGTAACGTAATAACTGGTACACATGAAATCTATAGGTCACTTAAGGTTTTGTGATGGACGATTGGATTGCCCGATGTCACAAGTCCGAGGTCAAGATGAAATAGGTTATTCAAAAACTGGCACAATGCTAACGGTCAATTTTATAAGATTGATAAAAGACAAATCCAAAAGTTATGAGAGAAGGCAATTACGTTAAGTATCTTAAAGGCTTAACAAATTTATTTTTTCACATCGATACTGTCATCGTAAAAAAACCTAACAAAACCGTTAAATATTTGATCGGATTTGCGTCAATGTAAGTATTAAATAAGCTAATCTCGTTCCAAAATTTCCGAAATGTAAGCAGGTAAGAAATATATTTCCATGTTCCATAATTTACTTGGCACATGGGCGGATCTTCAAAAACTTTTTGTAGTATTTAAAAAAATAGTATGTATTCTGTAGCACATGTACCGGTAGTTAGTGGTATAAATTAGGCACGACGTAACATCTGAACTGGATGCTGTTTTGTTTCTCAATAAAAACTAGCAAATTATCGATAACAAGTTCCCGCTTTCACTTAGCTACTAATTTACTTCATCGATGGATAGTGTTGCACGCTAACATTACATAGGTATTACAAAGCAATCTATTTTGTGAATCTCGATGAATTCACCAACAGTGCTCATTCGATCGAATTGTTTCTAGTTATTCGTTGTTACATGAAATCTTTAATAATCACTTACGAAACTGCGAATTTACTGCCCGCTCAAAAGAAAACATCCTTCTTTATAATATATAATAAAACCATTGAGTATAATATGTTACAAAAGCCAGGAATAATGTTTTATGACCGCGTGGAGTTTAACCAGTTACTCTCAGTGCTCTATGTTAGTTTATAGGTAAAAGTAGTGCTTTGATATGGTTTATCTACTTATTTAATTCAATGATCTAAACTGATAAAAAATAACTTAGAATATTTTGGAATTGCTTAATTCGTTAGTAAATAAATTAAAGATAAGGAAAGCATGATAAGAGCTAAGAAAGCTTCGACACCGATATTAGGTAAACGAACACCTTTCGGCAATATAGAACATAATCCTAATAAGGAGTCGTAGCTGTAGTAAACAAACAAAGTTTCCGATAACATTCAACCTACATTTCCCTCGGACCACTTACGCAATATTGTATTAGCATATTTTTTAAACAATATACTGTTTTGTCGAACTTTGATTAATTTGCATCTATGTACAAAATCATCGTTATGTAAAATGATGAATGATCGATCGTTATGGCAAATTTCATCATTACAATTCGTGAAGATGATCCGCTATGTATCTATTTCGGTAACATTTTAATTAGCTGTGATACACAGATGAGATAAGTGTAAGTGGGCGATCATATGTTATGTATAGATATTTGTCTTTCATCACAATTTTATTTATTTTTAGATATCTTTCATAGTACAAAATATTTTCAAATACATTAAGTAACGAATGTTTTTTTTTCTTATAGTCACATATATATTTAGTATAAATGATGACCATTTTTAAAGGTTTACAATTAGACCCTCCAGTGTTTAGTTAAGAGTCGAAATAGACGACAGTGATTAATTTTTTTTGATATTAGTGGTAAGGTTTTTGTAGCAGTCGCGACATTTCTGTAATTAGATTTGATACAGTGATTGCTGTGAGTATCATTAGAGGTATTTAATGTGTATCTAACCGACGCGCTTGTTCCTGAATCACTGAACCATTCAATATGAACAATGACCGACTTCCCGGAATAATACTTTAAACGCTAACTCATAGCTTGCTCCCCTATCAGTGCTTATTTGAACATGAGTGCTATAATATTATTTTGTTATTTAAATCCTTTTGTAACGAAATTTAGTTTATATTGGAAGAAATTATTTGAATGTAAAATTATTATAGAAAATAATTTACAACGTATCTATTACTGTTCTGTGAAGGGTTCTAATAAAAAATAAAACGTGATCACGCATTTGTGTTTTCACAAAGTAGCGTCTCCCCGAAGGATAATGTAAAAGATGACTTCACAGAATTTTGGTGGCGGCGACTGGGACTTTTTTTGTCGTCACGTATCTGATCGTCAAGGGTGTGCGCACGCGCTATTAACAGTAAAATCAGGTTACATTAATCAAGATGGATACGTTGACATTAAAATTGTAACTTACCATTGCTGCAGTCACGTGCAGTACAGAATCATTGTCCAAAATTGTTCTTAAATAACAAAACAATTCAAAGAATCCTTATAATGTTGGAGTCATAGTCTCAGCGGGATGGCGTCTAATGACCACGCTGCTGACGACTAACCACCACATGGGTCACTCAACTCATTTTTTCGCATTGTGAAAACATTAAAATTTCAATTTCATCATCTCAATAGTACACAAATAACAAAGCATCATAACGAGATTCTAATTTCAGTTTAATTACAAATTATCAATTTGCTGTTATGTCTTTGCATTGTTTTCTTCTAAAAGTTCCCAGATCTATATATATGAAGAAGATCCGTGCCTACTACTATATTATGATTTCCTGACGCCACAAGAAGAATTTTCTGCGAACTCTAGACAATGGCAGATTTTGTAATAACTCCTTATTGCGATGGCTGACGCAACACCACTTATCTGGCATTTTACGCGCGTCTATGGTTGTACGCAAAACGTTTTACATGAATGCATGTTTTTCTTCAAAAAGGTTTAAACAATTTACCGGTACGTAAGATCTTTTACCGCAACAATTTAAAACGCTCGGAAAGAAATGACTTGGATCGATATTTCATCAAAACATTGTAATAACAAATATTTATTTAATTAAAATGCTCATATTACAATAATAACAGGTGTGGTTTTGATATAAATTATATAAACAGGTTCAGTCATAGATAGCATTTTAATTTAAATGTTAATAATGTGAATTAAATATAGACGCTAGTGCAAAATAAGAACATGTAATAGTCGCAGCAGATGCATGCCCTCTTTAGGATAGTTGTTAGTCTGGACTAGTGAAGTACATAGCATCAAAATCAATTATCGTTTCCTTCAAACCTGAATTACCGACAGTGGAGAACACGTGCGGTGTTAAATAATGCCTTTTTGCTCTTTTACTCTTAATAAACGAGCGAAACTTGGCATCTTTACGAGTGCTCCAATTGAATCTCTTCACTGAGTTACGCAGGGAACCAATTAACGTATTTTTTAAAAAGATAATTTGGTGCCAAAGCTCGTAACGTCTGTCATTCTTACCAATAATTCGACGGTAACGTTCGAAAGTGTGAAATCATTTATGCTTTTTATGTGTTTATCTTATAATGTTTACAGAGATAATAAGACGTAAAGAACTCTCCGTTTACACAGATCATGTTCTGTTTTTATGTTAAAGATTTAGGAAGCGGAAAGATTGTAAAAAGAACTTTTAATTCTTAATTGAACCCTTTGGGATTGAAATAACTACAGGCTATGTTAAGTAGGGTAAGATTTAAGATGGGCGATTCGATTTAAGATCAATGCTTTAATGAGAGCCGCTATACTATACATTATTCATGCAGCCCTTGTTTACATCTCACTGCTATTAGAGGGGCGTATCTCTCGCAGGCGCGAGTATTATACGGCCAGCTCCAAACATACCCAAAGTTGAAATGCATTGTAAGAAAATTAGTTACAACATTGCTTGGTACGGTTATAATATTGAGGTTAATTTGTCCTCATTTTCATTGAATGTAGAAAGTGCAATTGTCATGTACACAATAATATAGTGCAGCAATCAACTGCCTACGTGAACTGTATTGCAATAAGGGCCAAAGGAAATACCTACTATGACATGATTTCGACAATTTGCTATATATTCGAAAAGCAGTTAACTAAATAATACAGCTAGGCTCCCAACAAACATACTTCTTTCTGCTTTAGTTACATAATTTAAAATGATAATTCATAACTGCAAAACACGAACTCCACACAATCTGCCCGAACACCTCAAAATAATGTAGTAAATTACATTGTTTGAGGGATCTAGGCGAGGAGTCACGAAAACCGGCCAATTGGGCTCGGCTTAGTCGGCAATCCATCTATTCATTAAGTAATTATATACAGAATACGGTCAGATTATAGGCTTCCCAGGTAAAAAGCAGGTGTTGTTTTCTTTGGTAATCCCATTGTGGTGAGATAAGAGTGTTTATTACAAACTTTCTTTTGAAGTTTATTTTTTAATAAAAAAGTTTTTGGAAACAGATTGAAGGAGTTCTACGACTGTTTTATTAGCTGAGAAGATAAAAGAAATGAGTGCTTTCAGAGAACGCGTACTACAACTAACTATAACGACATTAAAGTTTTTATGTGAACAACAAATAGATTATGAAAGGAGGGTTATTCCTTTTACGGCATGTTCGGTGGAGGAAATTATATTAAAGTATGCTCGGTAGTGAACATAAATTCTTTGTGTAGGGCCGACGTATTCTCAGCAGCTATTAGGTTCTCTAGATTCATAAAAACCCGGTCATAGTGTGTTTAAGGAACGTCAACTGTCTCTAACGACCTCTCATTCCGCGAGTAATAACTATAAGATATAACAACCCAGTCTTTACTTAAAACAACAAGTTTTACATATTTTTAATTCAAAAATGTATAAAAATAATTGGGTCTTAAAATGATTATATTGTTAATGTCACTAAAGGGCAATTGAAGTAAAAATGGCGGCAAAATTTGATACATTAAGTCAATATAATGTTATGTAGTTTGCTATTACGGTTTATTAACAATTTAATTGGGTTAGTTTATGTATTTTTAAGCTTACTATCGCCTTCTAAGATAATACACAAAATTATTTATATTTATAAAATTTCAGGTATAAAAAACCTCCTTTAAACAAATACTAAGGGACAATCAAAATAAAAATGATGAAATCTAACGACAGGAAAACTTTATGCATAATATTCAAATATATGTACATAATAAAAATATATTTATTTCCACCATTTTTATTATCGAATTAAGTAGATACTTAGAGACGGACTCCAATAATACTATTTAACATTTACTTTGCTGTGTGCAGATAAGGACGTAACGTACAATATTTTTTTATTTGTTTATTTTGTAATGTATTTACTAGTATTTTAAATAAGTTTATACTTTAGTATTTTTTTACTATATATACTTTGTTGTTTGTATTTTGTTTTTTATTTTAAAAGTTTTGCAATCACTATAATTTTACCGAGTATAAACTTCACTTAAAATTACTTGCTACAATAAATTAAAATATAAATAAAATATTATTTTAATTTTAATAAATTTTATTTTATCTACAGAAAATGAAGAATGTAACGTAATGCTAGGTTAGTTAGTAACTATTTAATTTTGAATTCAGTACTAAAATGTTTCCATATGAACAAGAACCGGAAGTGCATTTAAACGTACAAGCCAGTAGGTAGTTTACATTATTTACGACACACACAATCAAACGTAAATCGTAAAACTGCAATTAGTTATTAACTAAACAGGATATTAATAAAAATCTAATGAAATTGCTGTAAAGTGAATGCCATTCTTTAGAGCCTTGTAGATTTTTTGTAGACAATACAAAGGTAACTATCGTTTATTAATTAAGTTCCCAAATTGTGACTAAGGACATTATAATTACTTTCTACAATTAAACCCATTAAATAATATAATAGTCAAATAAATATGACGTCATCGATCAATGTAATAAAAATCTACTTTAAAATTAAATAAGACACAATGTAAAAATAATTATTATAACAAAACTATTTTCACGTTAAATTATAAAATAATAGGCATATAATAATTATGTTAATAGATTTTATTAAAAACTCACGTGCATCATAAGTCCAGTGTACTAACATCAACCGTCAATGTCACTAAACTTCACATCCCGTCACGTCCGCACCACTGATTGTTTATGTTTACAACACTACCAAAGTACACCGGCAAACTGGGACGAAATCAACACACGTGCGTCCGCGCGCACAGCACGAAGAGGACTGCATCAAGGCACACAGCCCAGCGTAGTGCAACTCATGCGCAGGCACATCAAACACGACTCCTTTCTGCGCGCGGCTACTCAACTTAATAACCGTATGCATAGATGCTTAGCATGACTGATTTGTTTTTATATTTCTTATTTATAAAAGTATACCTAAAGAACATAGACATTTATTCATAATTAATTTAAATTTAATAAAATTAATGATATCATAACCTTTATAAATACGACACAACGTCTAGAGGCAAAAACCAAAAAGAGATAACATCTCGTCACTAGGTCAATGTTCTATGCGCACGACAAAAACAATATCAATCATCTATGTAACATATCAATGTAGTAATAAATGTAAGAGCAATAAAGTAAAAGAGTTTCGTGACCAGAGTGGACGGCAACGCACGCGCGATCTCCGAGATACAGCCTGGAAGTGGAGTGTGTCACATACTCATATCACCGCCACCGCAGCGAACCAACGGATCATATAAAACTATCTAATTAAAGCGCAAATTGTTAGGTTAGTTTTTTATGCTACGAAACACAAGTATAACTTTTCGAGTAAGAAAAAATAATTCTGTCTGAAATAATTAAAGCCAGGCGGCTCATTTACATAATAGTCGATCTAATTTGGTTGCTAATAACGGACATGTTGAAATTTCTTACGACAGAGTAGCTCTATTAGCGGGCTGGCTTTGGTTATTTGAAGTTGTCACTAATAAGTTGAATAACATCTCTTATATAACGTTGTCTAATCAAATTACTTATATAATTTTATAACATATGCAGAAATAACAATAGTATCATTAACATTGACAGATTTATCAGAGATTATAATGAGCATGTATGCGTATTTGGGACAAGCGGAATTAATACCCATATTCACTTTTTTCTTTTCCTCATAACCTTTCGTGTTTAAACATGCATATAATTTACTTTTATTTGGACACTTCATTTACCTTTCGTTGAAAATATTTGACCTACATTCATGAAGAGTATTGGGGCGAATAATTCTTTCTTCTCGAAACTAACCCGATATTCGGAGGCCGACTGTGACCGATTGAATTAAACCAGTTAAATTATATCATTGGGTTATTCAGTAATTCGATTACTCTCCCGACATTCCTCGACGCTCCACTTTCAATTGATACTTTTAAAAAGTCAACTAATGGTAGATTATGATACATCAAGTGTTTGTAAAAGTGTGTGAATGCAGTTAATTTTATTGTTTTTGGTGATAACATTCGCTTTATATTTTTTATAGTAGCTTGGCTAAGCTAGAGTGCGGTCAATGAGCACAAACAACTGCTACCACAAAAAATGTCTGCAGACAACAGCCGCCTCTGCTATCCTTGGGGAGACCTGTAGAGACACATTACACCTGGATATTTCCAAACTGACCTACGTATGTTACGCTTGACGTGATAACTTGATGCAAATAATTATTTTGCTACAATTGTTATTATAAAAAATGCTGTCTACAATAATTTAAACAACTTGATTTTCAATAAAGATTTTGCTATTATAAAATTAAATACGGTCAACCTAGTTGCTATGTTAGCATTGCTATCCGTGCGTTTTTTTAACCTCAATAATATATAAATTATGATTTTCACCACGTCCATATCCATGAGTTGTAATAATAATATTAGTGGACTCGTACACAGCGACATGTGTCACTTCCATACATATCGCAGGCTCAAGCATAATGTGGTGAATTAGTAATCGCGTATTAATGCAAATTTACAGCATTAACATCAAATGGGTATAATTTCTATTGTATGTGTTGGTAAACAAATTGATATGAATAATAAATAACAAATTACTGATGGAAGTAGTACAAGATCATATTTATTTAGATTTGTGCATATGCCGATGTTGTATTTATGCAGGTAAAGCTTAAAGTTCTTTCACTCTGTTCCCAAAATTAACTGAAAATGCCCAACGTCATTGATTATATGTAGTGTTTATAAATATATTACAAAAAAATAATATAACACGCCAAGAAGTGCTGAAATCTTTCATTAATTTAGTATTAAGTATTTTCGTGACGAACATTTACGTAAAACAAAATACAATTAAAATGTAATTGCAAATCTCCTAAGTTTCCCCAAACATTACAGCACCGTTTCCTTTTCCTTTCGTATCTTATTACGTTTGACAGAACGAACGGGACAGAATGCAACGGTTGTTACATGTAAAATCAGTTAATGTGTGTTCCTAGAGCGGTGCTATTTGTGTGAAATTATCCAATTTTCTGTTCCACAATCATTATGAGAATAGCTCCTTGCGCCCGCGCAGCAAGAATAGTGCGTGACTCCTGCGCCGAGCCGCTCACGCGATCTCGGGATCATGATGCCTTCAAAACACTTTGCCCTTTAATATATACCTTACATTCTATTGTTTTCAATCTATGGTTCTCAAACTTTGTCTGGCGCGTTAAATGAAATAAAATGGCATTGAATTAAAATAAATAAAACCATAAAGTATTTATGCTCAATTATTGTAAACATAAAATTCTACTAAACTATACTATAAGTATAAATTTCAATTACCATTTAAATATAATAATGCAATCTATTAAGGGTTATTATTACACCAAGATAACGGAAGATATTGGTTATAAAAGTTTAAGAACCAACATTTTAAATTAATACAAATCAAGGATAAATGTATAAAATTTACAATAAACGGAGTTATTGTATGATATTGAATAGTGTGTCGCACATTACCTCATTACAATGTCAAACTATTGTTTTCATTAAAATGATCTGATGAACAATATGCGGTTTGCATTCATCTCGCTATTCCACAATACCGTTTGCGGATTAATGTAACCAACCCATTGTCTCTTTGGCCTACTATTCTAAAATCTATTATTTTAATGTTTTGTCCTCGTTTATATAAAATTAAGTATATCACCCACGAATATTAACTTCGATGTTTTATTGCTTGATTGAATTAAATGTTACAAACCTAAGCGGCCATCCCTTCATACATTTAACGCTAATATTTTTACTTTAATAAAAGAAATAAATAAATATGTGATATCACAATTTTTGGTTTTAGTCCGAATTTTTGTCACTAGATGTCGCAACAAAATTTCACCTTACATTAATAATAATTTACGTTTAGTAGTTTACTATAGGTATAATATTATAGAAAAATCATTTGTTATACTCCATTTTTTTCACAGAATAATGTATAAGTAAGTAGGTTAAAGAAATAAATAAAATTAATAGATCTAATTTAAACATTAGCCTGCTGAGCTAATAACGTTTTTCTTTTATATTTAAGAAAAACTCTTATTATTATACACTAAAAAATTACATTGGTCTTATTAGATTCGTCCGCGGAAGATAATAAAAAAAAACAATTTTATTATTCTTGACGGTGACTGTTGTATAGTAATAAGAAATTACTGCTTTCTCTTCAATAAATATGGATTACTTTGCTTCAAAAAAATATCAAAATGTGTCGCCGCTTATATGTACGCAGTATGCATTTATAATAGTAGCTATAATATTCATAAATTGTCAGTATATGAGCTATTCAAATTGACATTTGGTAATTGAATTTAGTAGCTCTACCTAACCCATTTTAATGAAGGCGGTAACGGAATATGTGAAAGAAAACATGAAGAAAAATAGACATACCTAAGCATGCATAATATAATTTTTATTTTATATTACTAGATTTTATTTTTTTTATTTAATACATTTTAAATATGAAATAAAAAAAATATGAATTGAATCTTTCAGGCAAAGCATAGTAAGCGGCATGAATATCAAAAATGAGCCAATCACACGATTACATTAGTGGAAATAACAGTCTCTTGTAAACAAATTCAAATTGTCGGGTATGTTTTTTTCTGAAAAGCCTCCACATGCAAGAAAGACAGACATCTGCGTGTTCGTCATTGCCTTGTATGGCTTCATTAATATTCATCGTGGTTATAAGCTGAGCGTCATCAGTGATGCATGATGGGTACTACGACAACGGTTAGCATATCGATTGTTATAACATTTCATTTCTTAAATATGCGTCATTTTGACAGCAAATTTATTGGACTTTAAGAAATACTTTAATGCATTTTATTCCATTTTATGCAGTAATAATTATTTACTAATAAATAATAGGTACATCTTTAAATACGGAAACTATTAGACAGTAATTAAAATAAAATAGTAATATTTTGCTTTGTTTTCTATCTGTTATTTATATTTTAATAAGAAACGATTACTTATAAATGGTTGTAACAGAGCGTAATGACAGCTAGGTGACAGTAAAGAATTGCAATGGATTATTATCGTTGGTTAAAAATCACGCTAACAATTTTGCATGTGATTGGTCTACTTTGTTTCGTACGGCTGAGCGACGTTCGAAGTTTTGAACTTTACTCAGTAAATCTATGCTTGAGCCTGGTTTCTGTATACGGGCCTAAGAGTTGAGGCAATTTTCACAATCATATCATTTTGGCGCATTATCAAATCATAAGAAACAGTTGTATTGTCGTATTGCGTACTTTATCTTTCAGATTAAAAACATGATGTCTGATTGTCGCTTACCTCAGAAGTGTTCCCATATAACCGACAAACCGATATCAAAATGCCCATTCTTAGAGTTTGGTCACGGACTAAGTCTAAAAGGTAGATGAAGCTATTGTTTCAAAGCATTCGAAACTTTAACAAAGGTTTAACTTTTTAACTAAGTTTTCATTGTATTTTATGTGATATTTATGATGTTTGAATAACTATGAATAGATTAATTTAGTGTTTGATGAATACCCGGTTGAATTAAACAGTTCGTTGTCCTTTTGTGTGGTCTTTTTAGAGTTTAATTAAACATTTATTTGTTGGTCGTTATTTTAAGTGATGTATTTAGTTATTCGAGGAATACTAATTCTATAATAACATCTGGTTAAAATTCAGTATCGTAATTAAACTTTTTCCTGTACTATTGGCGAGAGTATTCATTTTAAAATTGATGAATCTGTGGAATTCGATCGATAACAACTACAATTGGGTGAAACTATGAAAATGACATTTCTTATCTTAACATCTAAAATTATTTGTAATTTGTAAATAAAAAGATTTTGTAAGAATAATTCTTACATAATTTCGCGAGTTCAATTGCTAACTAACAATGGAGATCAAAAATAAATTGCGCTATCATTGTACGGATGACAGTTTCATATTATTTGATGAAATCTTTTTTTAACAAATGAAAGAATTTGTGATACGCATCGATAGTTTGCATCTAAAAAGTACATGTTCAGTTTTCAATGAAAGGTGCTTCCATCATGAAGTCATATTGATTAAATACGAACAAAAAGAAAAACAGACGAGATAGGCCCGTTATGGATGCGAATAATTTGATAGAAAAAATGCAAACTATTAAATTAACCACATATTTTGTGTTGACGTGGTTCTGGTATATGCTATAAATAATAAGCGCGTCGTAAATGTGACGTCCAAATTTATTAGTACTATTCTGCTACATGATTTAAATTAAATTTTCAATTGTTATTTGAAATGGAGACGATTGAGTTTGTTTCTGATAAGGCAATCGGTAAACGAGCTCGGCGCCATAAATAACTTTAATAACATGCCTTTTAACAATAATACACTAGCGTGCAAAGTTCTAGCCCCATTTCAATGCACTATGATATAAAATATGAAGAGTAAAAACACAATGTAGATATTACATAAAACAAGAAAATTAATAGTTCTAACGCCGTCACGTCCGCATCATGAAGCGGTGGACAGTGGTCAGTAAGGGCCATTAGTAGATTACTTTCTAGATAATACGTTATCCTTATATCTCAGTTGGGGCTTAATTGGCAAATGTTTCGCTAATGTGTGCTGTTTAAATCACTGTTGTTGTAGAAAGTTGACTTATGCGAGATAGCTATAGGCGATAAATAAGTTACTGCATACCGAAGAAAATGCTTGTGTTATCAAGATTTTAGTTGAAATTTTCAATCGATTCCTCTTAGTATACTTAGTACCTACTTAAGAATTAGTATAAAACAAAAATTCCAATAGTTTAAATATTATCGTGATTTCTATTATAAAAAAGTGACACAATTATATTAGCACAGAGGATAGCGCAGTAAATCACGTTTCCGTCGAGACTGCTCACAGACATGTCTCACGTTTGATAGCAAATGCCGAGTACGCCTAGTTGTTTTTTGTTTTAATTTTTATTATTCGTATCTCTATAGATAGGTAGTTATATTCTCACGATGCCTTTTTATAGATTTTTCAATTACTCGTTAATTATATTTTATTATTTTAAAATTGATTTAAAAAATTTGCTGTTTAAAATATTTTAGTAAATTGTTAAAATGAAAGTAGGTAGAAAATCATAATAAAACGTACACGTTGACGTGATAGCACCTACGATACCTGCATGTGTTGCATCAGAGTTCAACTTTCATAATTTCGAAATAAAGACGTATGGGTGATGTGTATGGTTCCGACCTATCTTTGCTCATAATTGCTGCTTAACGAGCGGCATAAATCAAAAACATGCATTAAATCATTTAAAAGGAATCACTTTCACTTTGGTATTAATAAGACTTAACAAAATCTATAGGGTTCGATTTTACCTGTTTTTTTTTTGTTTTTGGCTCCCATATACACTGTATATATTTGATTAAAAATAAAAACCACTTTGTTTACAGTATAGGATATATTTTCTATTAATTGACAAATTAGAGGACAACTAGATAGAGCTTATGAAGAACTTAAAATAAGTAAAATAAACATAGCCAATAACCAGCAATCATATTATACAAGAAATTATACTTTTCATATTTTGTATTTTATTATAGGTAATTACAGTGCTATGATCTCGTTTACAACGGTACGAATAAAATAAGGCACGTTAAAAACACAATTTATTATAAGTGAAATATTATAAAATGTAACCATAATTATTACCGAAAAATTACATAAGTTAACTCAAAATTATTGGGCGCTTTCCTGCTCGAACGCTGATTCAAATTCGTACGTAAATGAAAATGGTATGGTCATAAAAATAATATACACTTCAAGATATAAATATTAAATTGAATATAAATAATTTTGGCATAAACACTAAAATGAATTGCATAAAATGAAATTGTTTCATATTAAACTGGAAACAAGATATCTTGTCGCATAATTAAAAATACAATATTTGTTGGTTTTATTAATAAACTAGCTGTTGCCCGCGGCTTCGCTCCCGTTAAGAAGTATTATTATTAATTAGGTATAGTTTTTGCGGCTTTATTTTTGTTTAGCGTGTGTAAAAACGTCTTCATCACAGTAACTCCAATCTTTAATTTCAGTTCAATCCGTCGAAAATCTAAATTGATCAAAATCCTTTCTTAGCGGATGCCTACGTCATAACATCTACCTGCATGCCAAATTTCAGCCCGATCCGTCCAGTGGTTTAGGCTGTGCGTTGATAGATCACTATGTCAGTCAGTCAGTCAGTCACCTTTGAGTTATATATATTTAGATTGTAATATTGGAAGGGGGGGGGGGGGATTAAATTACTAGTATATAAACATATTTATATTTATTTATATATTTATTTATTTATATAAACATTTTTTTAAACCAGTTGCTGTCCCACTTTAATTATAATCGTTTATTGCATGATCGACAATTTGGGTTTACTAAAGGTAGATCGACGACCGATGCAGGGGTAGCTTTGATTAAACATATATTTGATGCCTGGGAGGATTCGCATGATGCTGTTGGCATCTTCTGTGACCTATCCAAGGCATTTGATTGCGTCGATCATGAGACTCTTATTCGGAAATTAAGCTACTATGGCATTAAAGATAATGCGTTAGGGCTTCTCAATTCATATTTAAGCGACAGGACACAAAGAGTGGCTGTAAATTGTACCACATCTTCTGGCTCTAAGGTTAGAATGGGTGTCCCACAGGGTTCAATCCTTGGTCCTTTCTTGTTTTTGGTTTATATAAACGATTTACCGTACCTAGTTCGTGGACTTTTGGATATTGTTTTATTCGCTGATGATACTTCCTTGATTTTTAAAATTAATAGGAAGAAAAATACTTTTGACGATGTGAATACTGCGATTTCAGAGGTACACAGCTGGTTCACGGTAAACAATCTGGTACTTAATGCGAAGAAGACCAAATGTATTAGATTTTCTCTTCCAAATGTAAAGAGAGGAAGTACCGAAATTAAGCTCAATGGGCAGGATCTTCCAGTCGTAGATGATACCAAATTTCTGGGAATCACCTTGGACTCCAAGCTTCAGTGGGGGCCTCACATTTCTTCGTTGTCAAAGAAATTAAGTTCAGCGGCCTACGCAGTTAAAACAGTGCGACGTCTCACTGATGTTGATACTGCAAGATTGGTATACTTCAGCTACTTTCATAGTATTATGTGTTATGGAATCCTTTTATGGGGTAGCGCAGCTGATATCGAATCGATTTTCATTTTACAGAAACGGGCAGTGCGCTCAATTTACAATCTGAGCTCCCGTACTTCTCTTAGGGAACGATTCAAGGAGTTTAACATCCTCACAGTTGCATCACAATTTATTTACGAAAATATCATTTATGTACATAGGAATAAGAATTATTTTAATAGGAATTCTGATATAAAATCACGAAATACGAGAAGCAGTGACAAATTGGCAGTACCTTATTTTCGCTTGTCAAAAACCCGTAAATCGTTTATAGGAGTGGGGATCAGAATGTATAACAAATTGCCCAATGACTTAACAAGTCAACCATCATCAGTCTACCTACTATTATACAATCTTATAAACGTTTTATTATGTAAAATAAAATGGTTAAATGAGAACAGAAATTGTAATACCACTTCAGGTATTTCATTTATATCTGAAATAAAATTTTAATTGCTCTCACGACATCATGAATAGGTGGTTTTAAAAGCATAACATAATGTGGAGTTATTGAATTTCCAGTGCAGCACAACAGCGACATCTGGCTAGAAACGCTTCGCTCGTGGAATGCTGAGGTACACTTCCGATTACAGCGACTAAATTAACTGTAGCAATATTATTTATTTATTTTTCAATTATACATAACTTACGTTTGCAGTATAAAGTTTATTAGAGTAAAAATATCCTTAATTTATGTCATAATTTAAAACAATGTAAGTTATGCAGTCAATAATATTTATAAAAATGCTTGTCATTACTTAAGGTAGAAAAGCTAGTAAAATATAAATAATAAAAAAAATTAGCTGAATCTTGTATAAAGCGCATTTCCTTCACCCAAATAAAGAAAGCTGTTTTTCAACTATAATTAGAGTAATAAACAAAAAATAATAATTTAAAAAATAGTTATTTAAAAATTTTATTAAATCATAAATCGCAATTAAATTTAAATTATTCGTAAAATTTAAAATCAAATAGAAAAGTCGTATACATGAAGCTACACTCTTAATGTGCCTTTTAAGTTTTCAACTTCAGGTAGCGAGAGAAAATTAACGGTAAACGAATTCGTTGAGGCAGGCTTCGTCGACGGAGCTTAAACTTACCAGAAATAACACAATTTACAGCTTACAAATAAACTACCATCACACCACAATGTGTATTGTTTATTAATTCAATTGTTTTAACAATATTCTACATTTTTAGTGCAAAGGATGTTTCGTACACAATTTGAACAAGAAAATATATACCTACTTATTTGAAAACTCTAAGATCGCACTCAAACTGCTCTATAATACCACGTTATCTTAAACCCATATAATATGATATAAAATGAAAGGTTTTATCGTCGCTACCTCGTGCT
The DNA here is from genome assembly GCA_028551675.1 of Tineola bisselliella. Taxonomy (NCBI): domain Eukaryota; kingdom Metazoa; phylum Arthropoda; class Insecta; order Lepidoptera; family Tineidae; genus Tineola; species Tineola bisselliella. The sequence continues at coordinate 30,826 of JAPWLS010001584.1, read as the reverse complement.
AAGAAAGAATACATTCAGGTTTGTTTCTACCTCCTTAGTATACGATAACTTAATATTACCTACCAAAAAGTATGCTTGACGTATGCCTATAAAATATTTATAGCAAAATGATAGCTCAAGACCGCGTAAACCGCTATCATGTAAAACATTTTACTGTTTTCACATCCCAATACGCAAATAACCCTAACTTTTATAGCTGTTGTACCATGCGACCGGAATCAGCAATATTTCCTACAGCATGCAAATTTTGAATATCTAGTGCTAGATACAGATCGGTTTAGAAACGTATCCGTACTATGTTGTTATTATCTCGATTCATGAGCTATTTCCGCATACATGTTTCCACGTACATGCTATAAATAAAAACAATTAATACTCTTTGAATTAAAATTAAATTGTAACCTATATACAATAAAAACGTCTGATTAAAATAAACTAAAATAAACAGTATTTAAAATTAGTCAATAACTCTGTATACTTTTATAGACAACAAAATTGGGAATAAAAATGCAAACCACTAAATCAAATGTAGGTGACATTAATCTTAATCCCATCTAGTTCGGCATAAAAATATACCGTTAAAGCACTGAACCAAGGAGCTTATACCGTAAAATGATTGAGTTAGACGATGCGAATAACTACCCCTATTGTGGCGTTGAAAGCTCTAAACGACTACATTTCAAAGAACGAGACTTAATTATATCATAACAGATCTTATTTACATTCCGTATCTCTCTTTTGTTAAACATAAAATTGGGATCTTTAAGCAAAAATCAAAAAGATTTGCTTTATTCAAATGCACGTTATAATTTTTTAATTAAAATAATACCGTTCTTATCGTTTAAATTTAGTCAAAGAGAAGATATATCAGGAAAAACAATGTTTATGTTATTAGCTCAGCTGGCTAATGCGATTTAGTCTGCCATTAGAGCCCTTCGTGAGACGACGTGTTTTTGTATTTAAATTAAATTGAATATATTTATTTCAATTCTTTTATAAGTTATATTTAGTAATATTTAACTCAATAAATCAAACACAAGATTTGTATCACGCAAACATCATCAGCTATTTATACACTGATGAAAGAATACAGAAATAAACCTACCCATTATTGTCAATAAGATAAATATACTTTGAGGTTATAAATATATTTCACATCAACAGAAAAATCAAATACGTCCATAAGACTCTTTAATAAGTGTTTACGCATTTAGTGAATTTAAGGGTCAATTGAATTTTATAAATACTCACATACACTAATGAAGTTTATGCAAATAATAGCTTTCTTTTAAATAAAAAATAATATTCGTTCGTAAACAATAAAAATACAAGCATAGAGCGAAGGTTTCTTAGGAAGAACTATGAGTGACAAGCGTGAAGGAGTGTCTATTCATCATCATCCTGCTAAACGTTTTTACGAAACGTGACGTGTGCGTATAACGTGAAATTATGACGGAACCAAACTACATATTTCAAGCTATTTCGGTGTTAAAGTTTTGAAATTTATATGTGAGAGGAACTCAGATAAAGTGATGATGGAACATTTACATAATACTGAAGTTTTTATTACATATGCATTGCAACAAGTTAAAGTTAATTTAAAATTCATAATTGAGAATCCAGTAATAAAACGGAGTAATAAGATCAGAAATAGCATTTATTGCAAATATATTATGACCATTAATTATAGAATAAAAATATTAACATTTTATATGAATTATTTCCTGAAACATTGCTGCAACTACAACATCTAAGCCCGGCGGGGATCACTTGTCCTTGTACGGGCAATGATTTATAAGAAATATTCAAAAACAATGTTACGCTGAGGTCCCGGGTTCAATTCCCGGCATAAACAAAATTATTAATATTATTTATTAATAAAATATTTAAAATAAGTAGTAAATAAACATAAGTGCACATTTCATCCAGACCTGTACATGTTTTACGTTGTTCTGGTCCTGATATTCATAGTACTAGGTTTACTTTGGGGTCATGGCTAATGTGACCATACGTCTCGCTATGAGTGGGATTGTCCCACTATCCTCAGCAAGAACAAAAATGTCGCGCTTTTGCAAACTAAATTGTAGGGAAACCAATCATACATATATTATACATATGTAAGTTTATCTCAAGGGTAATTATTCAACATGATAAGAAATTAAGAATCCCGCTCTGATACAAAATAAAAATGCCATGTATTAATTATCTTAAAAGTATTTAATTACGGCATAGTATTGTGTAGATAGTTGGGAACGCGGTGTGCGAGTTCAATTGGCGGAACTGGCCGCAAAATGTTATTTTCGCTGCGGTCTAAAGTTCGCTGCATAATGTAATTTTGTTTAGGCGTTGACCTCCTTTTATACACAATTATTTTTTGTGTTTTACGCATTTAACACAAAACTGTTTAGCATTTAATTTTATAAAGAGCAAATTTTGCTCACTTTGATAAATTTTAATTTAATAAAAACAATTGAATTAATTAAATATAGTTGTTGTTTTTTTTATCATAGTTAGCAGTTCTTGTAATTCTGTTTAATTTTATACCACCTTATTATTTCTTATGTTATCTAGGAAACGTCTTGTCGACGATTTTTCAGTACGCTCTTAATTTATCATCTGATTAAGTTAATGCATAAATAACATACTATTTATCTTAACCATTTACATAGGACTTTAGTATGAACTAGTAGTTGTATAACAAAAAAATATGAAATGTAAGCGCAACTGTTAATTTATTTATAAAGAAATGTAGGAACAGTGGTCGTAACTGTAACTTTTGTTAGTGTTCTTTATAAACTTTGGTACGCCTCCAAATCGCTGTATGGAGCTCGCTACGCTAACTCCCAGAGACTTTTTAAAAATATATTCAAATTTAGTCTATTTTTTGTGTTTTTAGATTTAGATATTATTACATTAAGTTACATTTTATCGATATCGATAAAAGTTGATATTGACTACGGAACCATGAGGAAAAGGGAAAATAAATTTGTAGAGATATTAAAGGCGATCACGAGTAATTTCTCGAATTGTTTGCCAGGAGAAATCCTCGCTCATTTCAAATAAAGATTAATTGAAACCTAGCGAGCAAGCCTTCCACTGCAGAGCGGAAGTTATGTCGGAACGTTCTCGCATATTTTAAAGAATGCTATTACCACAAATGTGAACTCGTATTTCACTAAATTTATTTATTTATTTTTTTAAATTACAAACATATTTTCGATTGGAAGTGATTTAGATTTCTTTTATTATTATATTATAGAAATAGCAATACATATTCAGGTTTACACTGCAGAAAAATTGGGTCACCAAAATAAATGAAAATCACAAAGCATTAATCATATTTAAGTAAAGGTAACTACAAAACAAACGAACTTAGTATTACGTAGTAGACTCGATTGTTTTTGCTTGAGGGAATCCTGGCCACAGCAAACACACTGCCAACTGCACTGGCGACATCATCTGCACTCACTACCACCTGAGACGGTCTCATTCTATCTGAACTGCAGCAGACCGTAATGGTATTACTGAAAATAAGGAAACCGTACGCTGTATGTATTTTTAGAAATATAAATATTTAAACATGCCTCTTTTAAAAAGGTAAATCCTTTGTTTTAATATTACTTGTACTGTTACAAATTATAATAGTATTGTTAAAATATAATTAAAGAAAATAATGTATATAATAAGGCTGCATGTTTTCTTATTGTTAATGGAAACTATAGTTTATTGTTCATTCTTTTAATTCATTTTGTCAAAGTAGAGGATGAAAGAAAAATGTTTAGGTACACTTTTGATTTATGCGACACGAATTTATTGCCATAAAATTTTAAGTACAAATAGAATTTAATTAGTGATTGTCTTTTGGAAAATGAGGAGATAAAGAAGTTGAGATTGAGTGACAGAAAAAGAAGCGAGTTATAGTACGATCATCAAGATCATGGAATCATCAAAAGTGCAGTTGATAATACAATTTCAGTATTTGTATTAATTATATTTGATTATGTAGAGGAAAAAAAAAGTTGAAAATATGATTATATACCTTATACCTTACCTCGGAAGTTCATACTAATATTGAGAGCTTTACGGAATAAAGACAAAACGTAGAAAAATCTCTGTAGATGAAAACTTTAATACTTGCCTTTTGAGAATTAAAAATATATGTTTAAGTTACGATTCCTAATTTGAGATAATACAAGAAACTAGAATATATGAATTATATGTTTACTGTACTGATCTAGGTATGTAAAGTTATTAATTGAGATTAATATTTGATACGATAATAAATAAAATAATTAAACAAAACGAATATACTAAGCCTGTAATGTTAATCGCATACTAATTGACATATTGACAATAAAACTAGATAATTAATTTATTAATAAGAAAAAAAATCATGACAAACTCGAAGTTTATTCCAAATTTTACATATAAAAAGAGCTTTCTTTTCAACCTATATAAATGTAAGAAAGATTGATATAGAATAATTGTAAATTGACATTTTTTTTTGCACGCCAAGTAATTGGTGGGACATGTGAAACTGTTTTATGTTATTAATTTACATCCCTGTACCGATGTTTCATGCAAAATAAATATATTTCATTTCATTATTTCATATTTCATTTCATTTCAATGAAGTTAAAAGAGATGGAAAGTAATGTTTTAGGGATTTGTTTTGTGCATTAAATGAATTTTAATATAATTACCAACTATTAACTGTCTTATATTTAATGTATTATATATTAAATAAGGCTGTGGAAGATATCAGAAACAGCGTCTTTACGCTTACGCTAACTCGGTCTCATCGTCTATATAATATCATCGTCATCGTATATAATACTCGTACACATGGCGATTTTCAAATGGATACAGTTTTTGTAGGTATATAAGCGATAGAAAGAGAAACGATCGCAGTGTCGTGAATGGCAAAGGATAAATAAACGCAGGCTACAAGATAAGAATATAGTTATCTCTTTCTAATGATTGTTTCTTCCAGTCTAAAGTCCGATCTGTATCCATTTGAAGATTGTCGACTGTACGTGAGCCTGGAGGCTCAGTAAAGTAAATCGGATATGCACTCTGTTACTTGTAAATTCAGTTCAGTTGGGAATATAATATATGTTTTGTATGTTGAATGTAATTGTAAAATAGTGGTGTCACTGTCATGCCTTGTGATATCTACTAGCATGTAGAATTTCAAAATAACCGCGAACACGATAAACAACGCTTCAACATAAGCAGATTGCTCACTTTATATTTTATTCATGGACTGCTATCTTCTCGGATTATTGTCTATTTGAATGTAGAATTGGACCTTTGTTTTTTGGCCCAATTTATCTAATACGTGATATTCCATTGTTCATTTATTATTTAATAACAAAAAAAAAACTGTTTGAGAGTCTCTGTGGAACAGTAGCTAGCCTATTAGTATATTACTTAAAAGTCTCCGGTTTGATCCCGATCGAAACAAATATTAAATGTAATATTACTAAAAACAGCAGGCATTTGTTTCGGGTCTTAATATTACTTACATGTTTGCCTTGTATTTGTTCTAATACTCACAACATAGTGCATCCTAGTTTGAAGTAGGTAGGTTATGAGGGATATGCATTTATATAAACTTTTTGAGAGCATTAAAATGAGGGTCCAAATATAAAGGTTTAATCCAAAACATTCCATTCTTCACAGCTAACGGGAATTTCACGATAAATTCGAGACAACTCGTAATCTACGCTTTTGTATATTTTCATATCCCCCCGTGTAAAGGCATTATTTGCTTATAGGTATCGTAAATTGATGCAAAATTACTTTGATCTTTTAATGACAATTTTATAGGTACAATAAAGGAAAAATGAAAATTTTAAATTCTTAAGTTATCGTATCTTAAGTAAATTTCGCTTATTTTTCGTTTTATTTTGGTCGCTCTCGAAATATTTTAAATTAATTTAGTTTTTATATTTTGTTTATTTTTTAGTTATTATTTTAGCTGATATATAATATCAATATACAGTATAACGTTATATAGAATCCCTAAATGAATTCCGTCGTATCGATTTGTCTAGTTTAGTATATTAATAATATACATATACAATACAACGTACCTATACTAAAAACTAAATTAATTTTGTGTTAAATTATAGAACGCTGCTCGTCAACATTGACAAAAAAGTACGACAATTATTATTTTAAGCGTAGTTGTAAATTTTTACAAAACTTTATAAGCGGATAAACGTCAAAATCGTCATATGCAGATTAAACAGTAGAACAGTCAACACAATAGAATATAATTATAACTATTAGTTTCTAATAAGCGACCCTTTACTCTGACCACATGGTTGAAAAAGTCAATTTTTAAAATAAAAAGTTTTATATTTGACCGATTTTAAATATGAATCTTTAACGGAATTATTCAAAATACAGTTTATTAATGAAAGTTTAATATTCATAGAAACTATAGTAGGACTGAAGTCAGCCAATTTAACTTTTCTCTAAGAAATGATGAAAGGATTTCCACGTGCTTTTGATGAGTAATGAGTGAAATTCCTCTTAATTACAGTTCGACTTAACACTATATTATACTAGATTTCACCCGCGGCTTCGTTCGCATTTAAGTCATTAAATAAGTATCAGATCAATAGAAGTGAATCAATATGATTCCAAACAGCTGAAACTATAGTCATTTGGAAACTATTGTAGGTAAATAATATTTTTTTAAATAAAAAGTATCCTATGTTACTTCTAGTATCTCCAAAGTCTCATGATGATCGGTTAAGTATTTGTTGCGTGAAAACGTAACAAACACACTCACATTCACATTTATAATATTAGTAGGGATTATATGCATTATATATTATGCACATATCTAAGTATAATCACGAGGCTATGGATAATTGTAACGCATATTTTTTATACTGATTATACTAAACATATCCTATCCTAGACACTAAGAAATTACTCATTAAGTTGTTTCGGAGAATTTAACGTGGGCGTTATCAATATCTGTGTATTTCCTAAATAACAATATTTATTTTATTAATTGATATTATAGTTATTTTTAATTACAATTAACACAGTTACAAAAATTTCAGCAAAAATTTTACAACTAATATAAAATGTTCTCAACTGCATATAAAACTTTTAATATATAGATCGAAAATAAGTTATATTTATAATCAATTAAGGTTCAGAGCGCACGTTGAAAGTAATTTATATCAACTGTACATTTATTTTATGACCATCTTTCGTTGAAAAGCAATAAAAGCAACGATAAAGAATAAATCGTAGTGAAAACTTAAATGTATGCAATTTTAGATCAATTGTGTGGTTCCGTAGTAAAGTTATCTGCATTTGTGATATTTGTAATGTTTGAAGTTATTCAGGAACGCGGTTTAACTAATTTAAGAGACTTTATTTATACACATAGAAGCAAGCCATCAGCACGATGGTTGCAAAGCTTTCAGAGAGTCAGAAATAAACGCGGTAATAAACGGTTTTTTTATGTTTGATTTTTATAATGTATGAAATTGACATTAGCATGCGACAGTACATTTGTGTCCGTACAATACATCACCTTAAAAACATTGTCTTTAGGTGACTGGATTATGGTATTTTTTTTGCATAGTTACATTGTCCTTCAGCAGTGAATCATATGGTTCTTTCAATATTCCTGCAGTATTCTAGAAACAGCTCCTAAGAGTCGACGCGGTCTTTAAAAGGATAAAATGAAACGCTTAGATTCCTAGAGCAAACTCATTTTCGTCTCTCCGTGCCATCAATGACAAGTTTTTTTCTTCACAAACATTAAAACTACGTCACGAAGAATTTATTGTACGAAGCTAAGGCATTAAAAATAGTCGAGAAGAATCAGTCTACAGGGGGAGTTTGTGAAATGGACTAGTGATCACGAGATGAAATCTTAAACATGAGAGATAGAAAAATTTTATTCATAAGAGCCATATTCTCGATTTCTGTATTGGGAATAACTGTATTGGCAGTTTTTTTAAATGTACATTATTAACATTTTTATATATAATATAATGTTATAGACAGTGCAAAACCAACTGAGATATCCCGAAAATCCTAGGACATTTTTATTTATAATAGTTGATTCAAGCAGTTGCGTTTTCAATAACAAAATTATTTCAGTAGGTATACTCTGTTCAATAAGTATATAACAATGATTAACACTAGTGATAACGCATGACTGTATCCGCGGCTGTTTAAGTCGATTAAACGTTCTCTTCACACTTGTTTTTCGTATTGAGGATCAATTAGAAAAACTCACCATATAGATTTTGTTTTACGAAAAAATTACTAATAATTTAATAATTTATTATGGTAATTAAATGTGTTGCATGTATGCTGAAATTGGACTAAATCAAATATACAATATTATAATATTATTTAATATATTTTATTACAATAATAGCAAAAACAAAACAAATCGCCAATCTATTCGCAATTAGTTCCAATTTCAAACGGGTATTATTATTAAATTCAAAGTAAAATAAGTTAATTAAATTCTATTTGCAGGATTTTTATGAAATATTTTTAGATAGAAAATCAATAAAACTAATAACAAAAAGAGTATAAAACTTCATAAATTCTCTACAAAAATGGTATCATTGATTTTATGGATCTGTAGATGGTAGAAGGGGGAAGGAAATTGATAGCATTTTGTCTGAATGAACGGTTCTTTTACATTGAAGATACGTCAATTTGTTTTTGAATTATAAGCATGAATATTGGATGGTGCTACAACGGCACGCCCGGTAAATTAAAAGATTGAATGAATAAATAAAATGTTTAGGTGTTCGAGAATACTGGAGGCGTATTCTGGGTTATTATTAGAACTGTTTCAAATTTATTCTGTTTACTATTACTCGTTTGATTTACTTACCATTAGGAGAATAATTCGGTTTGTCATTTAAAAGACAAGAATATTATTTTGAAATGATTGACATTTACCAGTCTTATTTTCAATTTAATTAAAAAGTTTGTTTGTTGCATTTTCATGACAAAACCACTGATGTAAGTGTCGGGTAATTGTTGGGTATAAGCAAAACGTTGCAAGATATTGAATAACTCAAAGAAAGTTTATATATTTGAGCCGTTGAAGCTGCAAGAGTCGGCGTAACACGCTTAACTAAAGCGAGGAACTAATTTATAACAAACAGCCTTCCCTTGAGAATTCCACAATTAAATCCGCAGATTATTCTACTTAATACTGTTTCTTAACTTATATACTTGAACGATTTAGTCTTTTTAAAAACCCTAATCATGAATACACTCTAGTAGTATTTGAGTAACGCCAGCCTGAACGGCTTGTCAGTTTTAGCGGAAAGATACAGGGTGTAATAACAATAATAACTAAATAAACAAGATATACACACTATGTGGTCACATAAGTCAACGTCAAGGCATGCTATATATAGTGGTTCTAAAGCAGGGGAGCTACTCAGGCGCTCGAACTTCGGACGAAAATACGGACGTTTCCTACTCAGGAACACTTACGGGTCCGTAATCATTCACGAAATAACGGATTTGACAGCGACGTTACGTCGGATAGGCTATACAAGACTTCTTATTTTACGGACATATGTCAGGACTTTTTATGGGCTTATTGTACCACGAAATTTCGGATATGCCTGAGTAGCCCCCCAGATACAAAAGAATTCGATATATTATCTTAATGTTCAAGTATTGTTTGAAATTGGAGTAGCATGGTTAAGGCGCAGAATATTCCTTTCACATGTCTTCTCTATATATTTAACTCAATGAGTCACAACGTCTTTATCAGATTTCGCTTTTTAGTGGCATCGTCACTGGACTGAAATGATTCTTCGACCTAAAACATGTCAGTTCCCGACATATAATTTTTTATATAGACTACAAAAAATTCATGAGATAAGGTTTTTTGAAGGTTTATATCATTTAAGAAGTATTCGAATTTTTAATTTTTGTATTTAATATAAATAAATGTTTCTTAAATAAATAGTCATCATTTTATGTAAAAAAATTCATAGTATTTAATTTTTTCATTAAGCAATAATTCGTTCCTGTTGTAATCTTGTCTTTTACGCATATTACTTGAATAAACTCGATGTTTCACATCTGCCAGGCGTCCCGTGACGGCTCACATTTTTTTAAATAATAAAATCACATTTGAATTTTCTAATTTCTTATATTATATTTCATATTATTGTACTTTTTTATCGCGATTACTTTCGAGTTCTATAAATACTATGGCATGTGTTTCGAAAACCTCCCCCGCGCCCCGCATGCGGTAATTAACGACCAATATGAATGTACCATAATAAGATAATTAAACCAACAAACATTAGTGTCTTAATAGGCATGCTAATAATAAATTATTATGATATTCTGTGTGTGTAACATTACGCCTGATACGAAGCAATTAGTCAGTCCATTATAAAGCTTTCAAAATCTGAATTGGGTATGTAAATAATTATGATGTTTATGCTATGACTATTGCAATGGCATTTTGGGCAGGCTACAGAGAACGCAGCATCGGATAATAATATACAACATACGATCTATATAATATGAAACTGAAGTAGTTAGGTAGGAAGATGACAAATTGGACAACGCACACTAATCGGGGCTGGTGCTACCTCTGTAACAACCTGTCACACTTTCGTACATTACTCGCCTTAATCATACTCAGATAGCATTCAATATACACTGCTCTTTTGATAAATTATTTTTAGTGCAAGAACTGATTTATTGACAACATTCAAAAGTATTCGTTCATTCACTCCCTCTGTTAACTTTCAACCACATTCCGTTACGGGTTCAATCCAATTCCTTTGCCGACAAAACTGGAAAAGTTTTCGATTAAAAGCGCCCAGCGGGAAACTAACCGACTGCAACCATCTATAGACTAAGAAATGAAATTACGTGCGGGGAAAAATTTCGGGTTATTTCCATTTATACCCATTCGTTTTGGCACATTTATTTCATGTTAAAACTACAAGAAACTACATTCTTCACTATGCTTATTTGATTATTATTCTTGACAATTAGTACTTCATGCGGGTTGTGGGTGATTTTTATAGGCATTCTGGGGAACATTTATACGTATCGTTTCGTCATACGAGCTTGGAAATGAAGCACAGTATCTGAACTAGTTGACAATTGTAGACTTTCAATTGTAGATATTCGGAGTGCGGTCACGTGTTGTCTTAATATAATATTATATACAAAATAATACCGAAACTGGGTCTACGAAATAGTGTATAAATTATTATTTAAATATTTTTGTGTCAAAATAACAATATCGAATAAGGAGTAACCCGAAATTTTGTCTAGACTGTTTTAACATTCAGTACTATGAGAGGAATGGAACAATTTGAAGTTAAAGGTGCCATTGTTGTTTATTACCATTTTGATTGTGATGAACTTATTACTTCTAGTATTTGTATTAACAGTAATGAAACTTTTTTGTGTTATTTTTAAACATGAAAAATATTTTTGTAATATAGATAAAAACTCCACCAATTAATTCATATTATTTTATTTGTATTTCTTTTGGATTATGTATGGAATAGATAGATGCCGTATAGATAAAAAAATGGTTGCAAACTCCAAAACGAATTTCAGCTAAAATAGAACCAAGAAATTGTTTTACTCGTACATAAATTCAACACTATAAAGTTGAGAAATCTCAAGACTATATTTAAGCAACATAAATTCCCATTTAAAATGTATATTTAGAACAGTTGGTATAGCGTTAACCAGAAGGAGATACTGCAATAAAACAATTGTTATTATGAGATGCGGTCTCAGCAGCTAACACGTAGCCTGACCTTGTCTCCATTATATTACGAATTTCTACCATAGAGTACAGATAAAATATTACGCATACAATGTTATTTGTAATGTGAAATTGACAAATCCACACAATATCATTATATATCAATATCAGAGTTCGCGTTAATGTTCAATGTAGTCTCTATAAGTTTTAATTGAAATAACATAATAAAATGTGTCACGATTTGGATATAACAGTGAAAATCATGTAAGTATTATAACTAAAAAAAACTAATTATTTACTTCTGTATTTAAAAAATAAGTATTAAGGATATCAATGGAAACAGTTATCAAACCTACAACTTAAGGTAATAGCATCTCGGTCAGTATTTCTCAGTTTGGACAAATTCGCTGACTCCCCGTGGACGGTGTCGACTAGTGCAACTGCATAATGAATGAAGAATAATACTTTTGGCTTAGAGAATTTGACCCATTTATACTCTCTTGCTTAGAACACGTTTACTTTGACTTCGAAGGATAGTCAGCAGTAATAAAGGAGTGAAAGTTGTAGCAGACACGCATTTTTTTACGTATTTTAAATACAAACAATAAAAACAGTTTACAAAATATACGGAACGTCAATACGGCAGCTACGTGCTTTTCAATAATAATAGTTTTAACTTAGTATATAAAACAAACATTTTGTTAAATTTCTTCCTTTAGGGGTCAAAAAGCAACTATGACTCAAACGGGTCAAATCATAAAGGTCAAATGCGTATCAAACTAAATACACTTAGGGACTGCATATTCAAATGAAACTATTTGTTTAATAGCTTAACCTCAAGAGAACAAGCTTGTTAAGTTCTAGCTTATTTATGTCTTTTATTAAACGTTATATTCCGTTATATTATATTGTTCTTATAATAGCTTAAATCCTTTATCTATAAGTAACATAAGTATGTCTTCCTATGTATGACACAAGCTCCTATAGGAAGGATGCAATAAGAGTCACTGGTAAGACTTTTGTTGGTTATTATAAGCATGCTGGTATTATAAAAAAATGGTTGTTAGTAGAACGTAAATCATAGTTTTAGATACACATTTTATTTATGAGCCGTTTTAATAAAGAAACTAGTGAAAAATGGAGACTTCTCCAACATTTCACCCAACTCGCTCGCTTGAAACAAGAAACATTATAATTTACTCATAAAATATGTAAACATAAAAGGAGAACTAACGATTCCTTTTGCCCGTTTCTACGCTTTCAAAACAAACTGTTAAAACATTAAAATTACAACGTTTAATTTTGCTTTTCTTTATTATCATTTCAACACGATATATTCGAGCTTTTCGGTCTAATAAATACTGAATGAATTAACCAATTTTTACGCATGTATAATAGAACGTTAAAAATATGGAATATGGAGTTGTAAATTCGTTAAATAAGTTGAATCTAAACTCAGTAATTTTTTTTTAAACATTACAAGTAGAAAGAGTGTTAAAAAGTTTTCCAAGACAAACTCCAATGTCATAAGTATTAACTTAAAAAGGAAAATAAGTTAAAAACAGCAAGCATAAAACATTCCAACGTTAACTGCTTTTAAAGGGAACTTTTTATTATTTTTTCAAAACTTGTAACAGAAAAATAAAACTTCACAACTTATGTAGAGCGTCGCATCGGGCGTCTGTCGCGGAACAGAGTTTCTTAAATATCATTACTTACTAATAAAGACGCAAGTAAATATCCACTCAGAGGCCAATATCATCATGGCATACTTGACCGTCACATATGTAAGCGTTAGTGGCTTAACATTTCAGCATCAAATAGTGGAACAAACCACACAAGTAATGTTTAAAAGTCTTCACAAATTATTTTCCAGTGATATCTTCGATTATTCGCGAACTCATTTAACTAATTTAAAACTACTTCATTCGGCTTACTACGGATTTTTTAAGATAAAATTCAAATGATATTTTTTATCAACTGTGACCACGATAGCTGTAGAAGTAAGCCGCAAAAATTGGTTCTAAATTACATATAATAGTTAAAACAACAATAATTATAATAAAACATAAAGGTTATCTGGTGGAAAATGTCTAAAGGCATTAAGTTCCCCTTGTGTTATCTATGCAATAAAGAATTTATTATTATTATTATATCTATTTTAATTTGTAAAGTAAGGCCTACAGATTTGCACACACTCTGAGAAAGGTATATAGGTAGCAACCGTCCCCATTATGCCGGCCTCATAAGATGAATGTGTATGTTAACAGGGCGGATATTACATTTAAAAGTAACACAAACAATTGAATTAACGAAATGAATTGTAGTACAGAGAATTAAAATTGACTCATTAGGCATATAATTTTTTTTATTGGCAATTTAAAGAATCTTGGGTTCTGGACGAATGTTTGTTCTGTGCTAATAATAACTTGGGCCTGCTTTAAAGTACATAAGTGGCATAAATTCTGCCCTCACAAGTTGTTCGCGATTTTAATTTAACTTGCGCCATTCTTCTTAATTTGTTAGTGAAGTTTTAAAACTTTTGTATCGCGTAGTGTCCCTCTTAGTTCATTCTGGGGGTGACTGGTGGCACTTAATAATTAGCGAGTGTTTCCCGCATTTACTCTTGTCAAACTACCCCGTTTGTAATCTACTCTCGCCCACGTTTCAGATTACTCGAATGTGCCTCATATAATATTTTATTTACTTCCTTTGTGCCTTTTCTTTTATTAATTACATTAATAAACTGTTAGAAATATCTTAAAATTAAATGCTATAAAAATATTGTAAACGGCTTATTTTAATGCATTTTGGGCGTTAGTTTAGTTATAAACGCTATGTAGACGATCCATTGCGATTGTCAATTGTCTCGCCATTGACGTTAATCGATTGACAATCGTAATGTATAATCTCCTGTTGCTTTAAATATTTTTTAACTTACTAAAAATCACCAATTACTGTATCAATAAATTACGCTGCGTCCAATTAGAGGAGATTTCTGAAAGTGTTACAATGAGCAATACTTCATAAAATGGTTTACGGATTCCAGATCTTCGTAACAAGTTCTTTGATGTTAGAGAGGAAAAAATATTTCTCTAATTAAGGATCACACCAAATTGGCCCTTGAAGGTTTTTTAAGCCTATATACTAAGTCTCTGAGGACACTCTGGAAATATCAAAATGTAATAAAACAAAACTCGAAGAATGCAGAGTTTTTTTGAACATTCAATAATCTACTCTAGGTTTGGAAAATATGGAACTCTATGAAATACATTTCTCCTATATGTATAAAGTTATTAGCGAACTAGTTTTAACCAATTTAAAAGACTTCATGAGGTTTACTATCTCCTATATTTTGTTTTGTTATAATAGGTAGATATAGTCTACAGGTCAATGGACGAAAGGACAAAAACTAAGCTCCCTGGTAATTATAGCGAAGGAAGAGTCCCCAACTTCCGGAGCAGTTGCTGAACCGAACTCGCTAACTACAGACTATGGCTCGTTACAATGTGCATACAACACGACATACTGTTTATTTTGTGAAATGGGACACCTTGTTTTTGGAAGAACGTTTTTAGCTTTTCCTAAAAATTAGGTCGATTGGGATGAGTTTTTCAATGTACAGTATACACTGTTATATGCATTGAAAGTAAAATTATATTATAATGCAGGAATTTAAAATAAATAGTAAGTATTAAATAATTAAATATTTAGTAAGGTGATTTTTTTCTTCAAGAAAAGGGAACCAATGTCTTCATAATAATAGTTAGAGTACAACACATTCGTCCCTTGGGCCGAATTTTCAGGTATAAATCGATTAATTTACATTGAAATGCTTAACTTTCCTGACGCCGTCTCCTAGCCTGTAATTCCGTAGTCTCGAATGCAGGATTAACTTTACTAGTGGACATTTTAATTTTAACGTCCCGCCTTTTTGTTGTTTTTAGTTTTGCTTACCCTCTGTTTGTGCTAAATTAATTATGTTGTTAAGTGTATAACTTTACTTTGTTTTTACTTTTTATAAATATGACTCTAATATAATAGTTTGCACTTTAAAAAAGTTTTGGTGACAATTATTATAATTTAGAGGCCTGCTGTTTACGGAAGCATCACGTCTTTTATTTTATATACATATAATTTTACTTTTACTTTTACAAACATAGCTATATTAAATTTAGTTAGCAACAGATATACTTCCCTATAAATACCAACATACTTTTTCCTTATTGATCTTTTCTGTACATAATATACTGCTAACATGTTTTCTGTACCTTAATCTAGATTCAGATTGAGTCTAAGTTACCTATTTAACCATGTGTATAAAGTTATCCAACGCAGTGTCAAGGAGCTTGGTCGAGTTGCAGAGACAACAGTTAAGCACGTGACCAGAATACAGCCATTGTTGCTTAATACACTTAAGATGTATATTAAGTACAAATTCGACGGTTTTGATATACATAAGTACATACATACAAAAATACATTAGTACAAAGTCAGAGATGGGAAATAACACTCGTAGCTTCTACGTCGTGTCGCATAGTATATCCAAGTCGATAACCGTTTTTAGGTACAGTCAGTTCAATAAAATTTTATATTAATATTATTTCAATATACTCCACTAATGGCCGATAGATGGCGTCCGATTATAATGTTGTATAAATTTTAATTAAAAAACCTATATAGTTATTTCAAATTAAATTAGTTATAAGTATTTCAAACACAGCTGTGCTATATACTCGAATAGTGACTTTAAGTTGGATTTTAAACCGGTACAATAAGAAAAGTTGCGGTGGAAATGCTCCCGCATTCACAAATAGTGTTACACGTTCTGAATACATTCCAAATACTAACTTTCTAAGTCTGTTATTCTAAACTAAAACTAGACTTTAGGTATTATGAAATAAGCGTAAGCAGAGACCTATTCTTATTAAGATATTAAGAAGAATAAAAAACTATTATTAGATTTATTACTACAGTAAACTTTACGATCAACTTTTACCTTAATGGCTCATTTTCACTGGTCGTTATTCCGCACGCGGGTTTCATTGTTTAATACTCTATATGTTTCTAATTAGCAAACTCGCACAATTTGAATTCATTTCGTATCGGTCAATGTAAGTACATGTCTTCTTGAATGTGAGCTTCATATCTTGCGTTTCTGTAACCTATCGCATCCCGCATGCGGTTAATATGGTCGCGCCTTAGTATAAGAGAAAATTTTATTTCCATCTACTCCTTACATTAATGCTAACATTTCAAGTTCTCATTACTTAAGAAGCTAGTATACTATACCTATATACAAGCAGTCAAAGCGATGTCGTTTATAAAAACACATTATTTTACTATTTTTTTTGGTTTAACTTAATATACGTAGTTAATTATTATAGCTCTGTTAGGAAATTAATGCAGGGCCACAAGGTATGTATTCGAGGAACCATATGCATTGGTACAAGGATGTTAGAGTTACTATTACACTTACATACGTACCATTAAACCGTACATACGATGAAGGGAATGGTTCACAAGGTGGGTAACTAAGCAATTTGCTGATTGTACTTTGTATGCTGAGAGACCCCGCATGCTGGTTATCGACCAAGTTCAATCAAATTAAGCCATCATGATAATAATCAAGCATTCACCTGCAGGAGCAAAACAATATAATAAATCATCTGTATTAAACGGAATCTAAACCAATTTAATCGTTTATTCGTGATACACAAACGTTCACAAATTCAATATTATAATTACATTAGGATATACTTTACAGCTATGTAATAACACTATAATTTCTTATGCTTTTATTACAGCTCATGAATTGCATAACGTTAAAATATTTAATGTCTCTTCGTAATATGATAATCTTATATTATTTCGTCGTAAAACTGTTTTATATCCAACAACATACAATGATTGTACGAGAGCTCTTGGCGCCAATGAGATTTGCAAAAACAATTGTAAATTGGTGAAAACAAGAATCTAAAATAATATTTTCTGTTCTAGAAACGTAATGTCATTGACCTCTACTAAATTCAGTAATGCCCCGCTTTACGCAAGTGATACGTTCCGGAAAAAACTGAAATTCCCGCGACTTTAGAGAAGTTGATGACTACATTGTGTTTATACGCACTTCTTCGCGTAATGCGGGGCAATTGGTGAAACCGCGCATAACAGAGTCGCGTAAAGCGGGGTATTACTGTACGTAGCGAGATGTCTGTCTGTACAAGCAAATTCATATCGACTTCATTATTTAAATGAATAAATTAAATATTCCGAGTTTAAAATTACTTTAGATTTAGAATAAAAAACAACGGACTAATGTAGTTTAGATTTCTATGATTCAATGCGTTCCTAATTTAATTTAAATTAATTAATTTCATTTCTTTTTTTTATTAACGCAGCAAGTAGTATCATAATTTGTATGTAAAGTGTCCTATGTTTCTCTTTACAGTGTCAGTAACCACGCCTCCGTGAATAGTATTTTCTGTATAATTAATAAATTATACTTATTTATAGTGAATCATTTAGTAACAATTTAACTCATTTGTAAATAAACATAACTTCATGTTAGATAAAGACCATCATTTAAACAAACAAACGACTACACATTTACTGCATAATTTATTGATAAATTTGGCAATTACAATGTCGCACGTTTCTGTAGTAATTCATTCACTCATAAATCGTTATATATGTATAACAACAAAAGTAATAAACATTGGATACTAATGCCGCCTTTATGTATGAATAAAATAAAGGTTAATATCGTATATACATATTTTAGGGAATACCACCTTATCATCAATCAAATTCAGACAAGTCTAACAACAAATTATGTAGGAGAGACTGAAAACCTATTCCTGAAATATGAAAGTTTGTTTTTAATTGCTTTTAAACACTTTTGGAGCTTATAATCCCTAACAGTTCACTTTAGTTTTTCCTATCAAGCGTTATCCTGCGTATTAGGAATCTCTGTATACACAAATACATATCTGAACGGATCTAAATCTCCCGCATTCCGCATGCGGTAACTAAAACCAATATAAACGCACCAAAAGTTTAATTTGACATACATAAGAACACGCAGGTGCAGTTAGGACTTAAAATCAAATATTTATGCAGATACAACGTACCTGCATTCTAGCGGTAGTTATTAAAAAGCTATTATGAACAATTTTACCCTTTTGTTTATGTATTATGGAATAGACTTTCTAAAGAACACGTGGTAAGTCTTCATGCACAGATACTTATGTAATTAAGTTAGTTAATATCTATTTTAATACTAGGCATTTTATACTGTTTGAATCTTTTTTATTATATTAATGAATAAAAAAATTAGATTCGAAAAGTATATGAAAAAATAGTGGGAAACTTATTTTTTTAATTAATATTAGACGAAAAAGTGAAAGTAAAAAATAAAGACATATTAAAGATTATTTAAAATTATTATACGTGTTACGTGTGGTCAGATAATAAGATGTTAAAATTAAAAATTATAAAAACACAGGCAAAGGTACTCAAGAAGATTAAAAGTGTCGAGAAACGTCGTCGCGAGTTAATTAAAAAAGTTACTGACCACTTAACTTTGACTAGCATAAAATAAGCATTAAAATAATCCGGAATTTAAATAAAATGAAGTAGACATATTATGGTCTGAGAGTCTGACATTCATTCTAAGCGACGGGAAAATTATAGCGTTGTCATTTTCATTTGTTTTATTTTTTTTATTTTACTAACATTATTTGTATAGAGAAAACGTCACATTAAAATAATTATAATAAATAGAATTGCAAGCTGTATCAAGTCTTATCTTAGGTTATTCCTATAATACTAGATATTATTTAATTTAATTATATTAAATAATTGTATAAAGATTATTTTGGCTTTGGCTTCACAGACAATTAGACCTTGTGGTATTCAATATTAGTGATATCTTTTCCGGAAAGATCTATTA
Source organism: Tineola bisselliella (assembly GCA_028551675.1). Classification (NCBI taxonomy): domain Eukaryota; kingdom Metazoa; phylum Arthropoda; class Insecta; order Lepidoptera; family Tineidae; genus Tineola; species Tineola bisselliella. The sequence continues at coordinate 11,102 of JAPWLS010001584.1, read as the reverse complement.
AACAAAACACAATAGTTTTGATAAATTATCTCAAAAGTTATTGTAAACTTTAAATGCGTCTTTAATTCCCACAGGTCGTAAATAAGGGATGAACTTTGAAATATTCTAACAAACCATTAACATGCGCGTCTGCACCTTAGTTGAGAGGCGACCCAAAAGTTATTCCAATTTACGTTATTACCATATATGAGTTTACACTATTGTATAAAACATTTTGTATTGTCATATACATGTATACAATTAAAAATAATATAACAATGACTGATTACTGTTTTACTAACATTTGGTAGCATTTTATAATTCATGTCAACTCTATGTATCGCGTTTCAGAAGGAAAAAAGGGATTTAAAAACAATTGCAATTTTTATATTGAAGTCTTTAAATAATATCAACAAAATCGTGCAGAAATTGATACGAGAAATAAAAATAAAACGTTTTAAAAAATTGGCATAACACTGCAAAATACAAAATAAATAAACCGTTGTTTATTGTTCAAATAACAAACTTTAAGAGCTATCAGAAAATAGTGAATGAAAATGTTACTTTGTTTTCAAATAAGTTCCGTCAAGGGAAGGGTCACCATTGATTAATATATTTTTTTAAATACATATACATGAGCCGTGCTATGAGTATCAGAATAAGCACACCACAGACCTAGAATAGAAATATTAACAGTTATTACAATTCAGTAGCTTATATTTGTTTGATGAATAAATATTTGTTTCAACCGGAAAGCGAACCCAGTGTCCCTTGTTAATTACTTGGTTATTTTACGAATTAATTATTTCGTGTAACTGCAACATCGAATTACTACAATGTAATTTGCTGTACTTGTTAATCATAAAATTAGTAGCGTTCAAAAACATATCTTACATTTTCCTAAATAACATTAAATTTCATTTTTATTTGTTAAAATGTCACTTCAGATATCAATGAATAGATCGAGGAATTATATTGAGATAAATAATAATATTATCCCTCGATAAAATTTGTTTATTAATTTATTAGTTTGTGGCAGCCCTAACAAAGACAATTTTGAACGCAAAACTATCTGTTTCAATTGTGTTCTTCTACATTGTTTGTTTAAACATAGATTTTTCTAGAGTTCTAAATTTTTATTTTATCTTTTCTCATTTGTTTGAAATATATCGGTTCCTATATGTATACATACTTTGGTTTTTCAGTGCCTATGATACTTGTATAAGGTATAGCTTCTTAAACAGCTTAAGCTATTATTAAACCAAAAAACAAAAGTGCGAATTGAATGGAAGTTGTGAACAACGTTCGGCTAAATAATTCAAAATAAGAAATCGTAGAGCTAAACGAATAATTCCCTATATCACGATCCATTTCACAATAATGCAACTATATATTTGCAAGTTTGTATGTGTTAAGTTTAAATGCTATAAAATGTGTTAGTTGATTCTTTATTGTTCTATGACTTTTCCATTATCGTTTAGAAATTATTTGTTTAAATTCTTTTGTTTCTTTATGGAATTGGAATACAGATTTTATTTCTCTTTTATTTGTTTTTCTATTTCCAAATTCAAAAAATATTTTTTAAACTTTTTTATAGCGCAATAACATTGGTTAGTGGATCGCATTTACAAGAAAAACGAGCTTTAGAAATTTGGAGAACAGGAGCATTATGAAGCATCCAGGAAATGCCAGATTGCTAACATACAGTATACATGTCCCGTATGCAGACTGCACCCTGATTAACCCTCAATGCAAATGACCAGTGCTTCTCAAAGAACGGTAATCCTTTAATTCCATAATTCTATAGTAGGTATGTGAATTATTGTTTATTCATTTTAAACATTATACATACTTTAAAATATTAATATCTTAGAAAACTTGAGCATCTAAGAACCATTTCTTGAAAGCATCTTGTAGAACTCTAGTATTCATTTATCGTGACCCACTTTTTATTGCTTATTGTTGCTTTTTTTAGAGTTTCCTTTTATATGTCGTAAAAAATTTATGATCCCACATCAATTTCCACGAGACTCGTTTCTACTTTTCATCTGGCTGTGGAGTTTTAGATAATGTTAGAACAAAAAATATTTTAACACTTGAAACGAAAAGACAGGTATTTTTAAAATAACAAAGTGTATAGGCCGTTTGTAATTTCAGGTTTTTAAATGTTTCCTTGAGAGTGAGAGAGGGAAGGTCAAACCAAAATTGTTACATTGCATTAAGAACTGATAGTTCGTCATCTACCTTATTTAGATTTAAAAAAAATAAACAAAAAAAAATATTTCAAATTTATACCTGGACTATAAGATAGATATAAAATTATTGTTGATCATAAAATAAAACAGACTTAAAAAATATGTTATATTCTTGGAGATTTTTTAGAATAAAAGTCACGAACTGTGGTTAGAATATTTATTGTAACGCACCGAGAATGTTCTTGTGAAAACAAATGTAGATTTATAAAACATCTTTATTATAATGGAACGTGGAATAAAGCATATTCTTATCATTCAAATGTTATATTATAAAGTTTGGTTTGCAAATTATGGTCGATTTCATTTAAATCCTATTATTGTGCAATATCTAATATTTAATTCTATTTATTGAAGATTTCACACGATTTCGTTTCAGATATTTTTTGTTGCTGTATTTAAATAAATGGTATTAGATTTACGAAGTTTTATCTTTTTTCGTTCTTTACTTAAAAAATATAGTAGTTTTTCATATTTATATTAGTATGTCTATGATAAATTATTTTACAAAATTCGTAAATGAAAATACGCTGCGTGCTTATTTCATGAATCTTAACGTTCCTTTTGAACATTTTTACGTGTGTTCATAATAAAGGTGTATTTAGAATATTATAATAATAAAGTACTTAATTATACACGCAGAATAATGTGAACAATTGGGTTATGTTTGAAGTTCAACAAATGATATAACTTTTGGGTCTACCGAATTCATAACTTTTGCAAGTTCTTCGGGTGCCAAAACTGGAGAGGCATGACAATGAGTCGTGAAAGTACATGATATTTAAACAAATGGAAATTTTGTAATGCAAACCAATTTTCAAAATATATAATCCGAAGAAGTTAACTTGGCACCTCAGCAATAGTCTCTAAATCTAGTTAAATTATGTTAATATTTTATTTAAGTTTGATATAATTCAACTGTTTTTCCTACATAATTGTCAAAAAAAGTAAAAAAAAAGAATATTTAGTCAATGCCTATTAAGATTTTTATAATATTTGCTGCAATGTGAAATTCTATGATGCAAGGACAAAAAGTACGTAAAAACTGAATAGAATACTTGTATATCTTCCATAATATATTGTATTTTAGAAGATGGAACTTACATAGTTATGGCTATATCTTATATTATTATGTTTCAGTGACACGATACCTCACCCCGGGGATGTGTGGTGAGCAATAGGGGAAATCTAATTTCACCCAGTTGATTGCACAAGACCTACCACGCAAGGTATGTACAGGTAATTCGATCACTTGTTTCATATACCAAAGCGAAATGGTGAATTAATTTTATTTTCACACCTTAATTATGTATTTGGGTTCCACGCGTGAGTCATTTGATTATGGTAATTTACGATCTGACGTTTTGATTTAAAAAGTCTTCTAATTATTATTGTAGATGACTTAAATTAAATTAATTAAACGCCATAATGAGCAGTATAAAGTCTTTTAAATTATTATTGTATGTACAAGCTACTGAATGTTCGAGAATCATAAATATCACATCGATATCTGACCAATAACCACGCGTTATTGCGTGACACCTCGCGTGACCCTTGACAGACGCTTCGATATCTAGTACCACATCAAGTAAAATCATTATCAGATTAAAAAAATATTTCATTGTATTGAAAACTATTATTAAGTAAGTAAGAGTATAGATTACTATATCGTGGCCAGGTAAATGACGTAGGCTGCAAGTGTAGTGCCTTTAATGTACCTATACAAAAATTAATTAAACGCTTATTAAAAAATAAATTGTAGAATAACTTGAGAGAGTGTTTGAAATAAAAGGTATATGTGGTTAATGACGGTATGAGACGTTCGGCCACTCTTTATAGCTTTTGTACCTAGACTATAGACATAGCCAGTTTTTTAAAAAGGTACTGAATACGGAATTCGAATGGGGTCATGAATTATGAACTTAAGTCTATACAAACCCGGCTACGTCGCATACACATGAGCTAAACAACAATCATTTATTGATTATAAATCGTCACTTTTAAATTAGTTATAATTGCAATAAGGCAATAGGAATCTATAGATTATAGAAAGTGTCCAATCCTAATTGACTCAAATGATCCTGTCTCATTATTTACGTATACCTACACTAGCTTTTTATGATTAACCTTAATTTAAATTTAAGTCATATTGAACAAAACTTATAATTATCTTTTGGAAATTCGTTATATGACAAGCGAGTATGCCCAAAATAATTAAGTTTGTTAGTAAGAAAATCCTAACTTAACAAAGTTGACAGAAAATGTCAAAATATTAGACAGGTTGCGTGACTATTGTCGAGGCATGATACGAGTACACTGATTAATATCATATTAAACACGCTGCCATTGTAAGGATCAATAACTGATAAATTGTACCTTACTATATAGACGTAGGTAGATTTATAAGGTAATAATTCAAACTTGATTTCCGCAGCCACAGGAGAGTTTTTTCTAATTTCATCATCAACAGAGGCGGCTCTAGCCCTTGTAGCGCCTGTACGGAATTAATACCCTGGCGCCCTCTACCGATCAAAATTCGTTTAAGGTTGATTTCATGATGAAACAAAAGCAATTATTGTGTAGAGTAAAGGAGCTACTCGGTGCCCCTTGACACCCCTGCACCCTGCATAGGTAAAGCCGCCTCTGGTCGCCGTTGTTTAACCAAAATTATACCCCATAATAAACAAAAACATTTTACTTGTAATAATTTTAATATTGTTTATAAAGAAATACATTATGAATAATTTTTTTAAAAAACTCTATACGGTTTACTGTCCTTGATTATTTTTTATCCGCGTTTCAAAAGCTTTAAAGGTTCGAGATAGCGATGGGACTGACGTATTTATCTCAGTCGTCATAAAGTTAACTACTCCTGACAACGGTCCCGTAGTTTGACTGATATGGAGTTTCAGCTTCTGATTAGGTCCCAAACATTAGAAAATCATCATCCACTTAACATTAACACATTAAGATTAAATTAAAAAATATAAATAAATATAAAAGAGTATAATATCTCCTCGTTTAATTTATGTAATAGTGAAAACAGAATTTAAATCTTCATATGTGTTTTTAAAATCTAACGCAAACGATACAGACAGATGCGGCAATCTATGTATATACCTATTTCATGTGTAGATAGGAATGATCTATAAAAAATGTATAAGAATAATAAATTCTGTATTTATTACTGGTGGTGTATTTTTAATATTAATATTTTATTATTCGATGTAGAATGATAATATATAGCACATACATTTGTTGGAATTGTACCGTTTTGATTTCTTTATAAATATATAAATTAAACAAAATTATCATAAAAAAATATTACAATAATAACATAACCTCTTTCATCTATATACAACCAATTTTCTAAGGATCGTAACCAAATTAAATTTGCACAACCACATTTCATTATTATTTTAATAAATCATATGATTTTATTCATCATGTCATCGATGTACTACCAACACAATCATTATAATTAACCATTTCATTAAATAACGTCATTCGATTAATTAGTCCCAGAATATGTCATCGGATTATTGAAACATCGATTACATCCCGATATTATGCCCTCTCTTTCACATCCACTTTATTAGATAAAGATAGAAATACATTGTTGATGAAAATCTATAATAGGATATGCGATTAATTTAATGCTTATTAGTTTGAACAATGATCAAATGCTTGGTGAGTTTGATTATCTTAAAGACATTAACTACTATACAGTGGCAGTTATTATACAATCTATCGTATTTATACTTTCAAACTAACATGAACCAATGAATAGAATTTTATTCCTAATTACTATTAACAAATATCAACGTATTATGATGTACCTACGCAGCGGTCACCCTCTCTGTGGTAGCTTAAACGACAATATGCTTTCCAGCCTGACATAGGAGACTCTTCGTCTTATACAGAGGTATTTCCAAGCTAGTCTAGCAACACGAATTCATTTCACGGGTGCTACACTTGAAAATGGTAACGCCTTCCCAATACACCAGTCTAAGCTATTACAAGACTTCATACAGCTATTTTAAGCTATATTCTTTTATTTTTATCTAATAATACCTTAGGACCATCTAATTTTCATTTAGTAATTATGAAACGTATAGTTCGACAATAAAAATATATTCTTAAAATCATGCGAATAATAATATTTTGATCAGCTTTTGATATTTTATGTAATCTGCGCAAAAGATCAGGTTTTCCTGGATGTCTAATAAATCAGATGTCTTCGAGGCGTATATACGAATTGACTTTTCTAGCGAAAAATCCATCCAACGCTTTCTTTTTATCAGTACTTTTTTAATGCAACGTTCAAATAGTGCAGTGTGAGGGTTTTTGTGAACTTTAAATTCAGATAGTTAAAAAGACTTAATAGTAAGCGTAATAGTAAACCGCATAAAGTCTTTTAAATTACAAGAAAATAAAATAGATTAATTTAGGAAGTCTTTTAAGAAATGTATTACAGTTATTGTTGGCGATCGCAACCTCTTTTTGATATTTATAACTTATATTAAGTTTATAAAAATGTCGACTGTCAATGTCAATGAGTTCCAATAAAATTGTAAAGAAAAGAGTGGGATTTTCTTTGCGCGGATTCAATATTTGCCATAGATCTGCAATAGTTATACTAAGATTTGAGAAATCTGGAACGTATTTTATTACCAAGCACTTTGTGTTCGTATTTACCACACTGAGCGGCTGTAGCCATGTAGTGAATTAAATAAGTGTTTTGAAATACTATCATTTAAAAAAATCTAAAATATATTATAAAAGTCCTGACGCCCATAAAAAGCGAAACAAAAAACATTAAAATAACAGCTGTCATGTAAACCTAGTGTAAGCATTTTTGATGGACTATGAATTTTGTAAATATTTAGCATGACTCCATTATCATCATTCATTGTTAGTGTCGTCAATGTCGGAAATGTATTGAAATAGTATGTTCTATTATAACACACTCTGTAGTCCCAGCGGTTGATTGATTTTATATAGATTAAGATAAAATACAAAATCCGTTAGTAGTCTGAAAAATATTTTTAAAAACAAAAACCAATCGTCAATTCGTAATACATGAATATTGGTAAAGTCACAAATTGTATTCTAAGTAACACGCCGCATTGTATTTCATGTTAAGTGTGCGTCAAGTCTATGGGACCAATGTTGTAAAACGTATTTGATTAAGTTTTAAAAGGATTGTTTTTTTTTTTGTAAATAAAAACTATTTTTGCTTTTACATTGATGACTTTTTTTTTGTTAATATAGGTGTAATTTTCCAGGTATTTTTTATGAACAACCATGTAATAAGCGTAAGACGAGTCATGTATAAAACTGATAAATTGAAATGACACTTGTGATTTATAAAATCGATAATACCAATATGGGGATGATGACATGAACAGTTTCATACGTAAACTGTACTCGTTATGTGAGACCTAAATAATAATTAAGCAAACTCTTTAATTGTAAAAGTATGGTAGCAACTTATTTGTTCGGGCCCACCGTCCTAACGTTGCGATGTAAGAAATGGGATTATGGAAAGTATATCTCAAGTGAAACCGCTGAGCATTCGTCATTGTCACCGTCTCACGACGACATCCCTGAGGATTAATTTGAATAGAAATCATCTGTCAAATTTAGTAACCAGCGATAGCAGCCTGCGTACGTTTTATTCTCAGACGGTTACATTAATTTATATTGTAAACGATTATTGGTCATAAAATTCACTTTTGTATATTTTTCCTCGAGTTTCTGTGGAAATGATTTCATTGTTCTAACTTTTACTCAAATAAAAACAATATATTTTGACTATAAAATCTTTAACAATATTATACCTAGAATAATAAAAAGGCTAAAGAGAACAATAAAACTTAAGAATAAATTATTATTTAATTTCAAAATGCTGTACATTATCATTCTAAGGATGAACATGTCATTTAATTGAAATAGTAAATAATTATAATATTGTTATATACACACAAATTACTAAACAATCAATGTATTTTTATAGATATAATTTGCTATGACATGCAATAAAGAATATAATTTATTTCATAATTATTGACTGCACACTCTATTTGTAAAATTACAATTTATTTCCATAAAAGACTAAAAATATTCTGCTATGAAGCCCTGTATGCTAAATAACCACGTTGTAATATAATCAAGTCTGTACAAACGTTGTACAAAGATACGCAAATCGTGGTCGTCGAAGCGAACGTTGTAATTTTTGGCTATTTTCAACCCTTAAAACATCTCGATCGTTTATATTGCGGGACCAATTCTTTGTTAAAACTTTTACTCTATATATGCGAATACATAGGTTTGAGTAACTTGTTCAATGCAATAGTATGAAAATACTTGAGCATTACTTAATTTACTTGAGTTTTGCTAGAGTTATTTTAAACTAAGAAGATTTCAAACTTGAGTATTGTATTTTCTAATACGTGATTGTAAATTAAATTTAACGTGTATCAAAACATTATAAAAATATATTTATTATAGTCCCAATAAGAGGACGTCAAAAATTGTCAACAATTCTAACCTCAAAACGTCGTCGCAATATTTTGCCAAAATAATTTCCTTGGCATGTTGCGTTCAAAAATTGCTCCGTAACGACGTAACATGTCTTCTAAGAAATAAGATAAAGAGCTGAGATGGCGCCGGCTAAACGATGACGTTTATTCTCATCAATTCACATGCGTCTCTTAGGAAAATATAAAACGTTTTATGCGACTGTAATGAAAATATCGACATAAAAGAGTTATAAAGGATATTATTATTATTATTAGTACATCGTAGGCCTTTTTATTATAGTTTATAATTTATATTGTTTTTAACGCTTAAAATCAGTTGTATCATATAATATTATCAAACATTTTTTCAGGCGTTTTAATTACTAAAACATTAATTGTTATTCATCAATAAATAATTATATGGAATTAGTTTGCAATTCTTATCTCCAAAAATGTTATAAGTTGCTTTCTTAAGTGTTTAAGATCGTCTTACATTAGAGATAATTCCTATTATGTCATTAGAAGGGTTTATTCAATAAAAAAATTACATATCGAAATAATATAAGTACATTTTAATAGTATTATGAAACGATATAAATTAAGGCTTTCAAATTAATTAAGCTATTAATATAGGAATTTCATATTGAAGAGAACCACACTGCACACGGTCTACCATTCGAATTCCAACGCCTAAACCTCACAAGATAAACTTTGATGCAAAATCCGAAACTTGGAAGGCGGTGTTGTCATAAACTTCGTAACACCAAGTTTCAAATTCTCAAGGAGTCTACAAATAGTACCAAATTGAAAACACAAACGAGACTTTGTCCATATTTACATTTCCTTTTTAACTTTTGACTTAGGACCATTTTACTTTCCAACTTTTCCGAATATGCACTTTTGTATTTCTGTTATTTGATATTCGTCATCTGTAAAGTTATTTTACGCTAGTTCTAATTTATATGTTAGTCTAAATTGTAAAATATTTTTATTATATATTTTATTTTATGTAGTATAATTAATAAATTTGTATTGAAAATGAACGCTATTCAAGCATAACATCTTTATTCATTAAACGAACGGCGAAGGGAAAATCATTAGAAATCTCCAAGTGGGAAGCATTCATCAGTCCGTTACCTCAAGTCGGTTATGTAAAATGGTGAAATGTTCGAAGTCTTCTCGCTGGGAAATTGAATTTCGGAAAATTTTCTGTGTCGACATTGCGACCAACAACTGTAGGGATGTAACTCATTAAATCGTTTTGATATCGATTATTAAATTTGTAAATATGACACGAAATAAATTTTAAAATTGGAATTGAATTCTAATCGTTTAGTCAAGAATTCATGTAAAATTTAAAAATGGAATGAAATCCCTTCAATGGATTTCACGAAAGATCCATTGGGAACGTCTGTGTTAGCCGCTTTACCGACTGCTACGGTCCTACTGTTTGTTGACAGAGACGAATGTGGTCTGTTTGTGGAAACATCGGTTTTGACGTTATGCATTATAATGAAATTTTGAGGTTACGACGTACCTACAACATTGTTATAGAATTGTGTCTACTTTTAAATTATAGTTTTTAGTTCCAAATTTATCGCATCAAGGAGATTTCATATTATGTATAATTTGTTATAATAAATTTGTAACTATAAATTTAAATCCCATTTCTTTAGTATTACCAAGTACGTAAACAATTATTACATGCATATATTAATCTCATATATTTAATATGTTACGTCACATTATGCGAAATTACATTACAGTCCTATACGATGTATGAAATTTAATCATATGATGACTTCTACTTTTACGGGAAACTATTGAAGCACTATCATGTTCTCTACATATAACATGAGCACATTTTGTCAGAACTTGAGATGACGAATATACATTGTCTTCATAATATTCATTTCTCGTTTAAAGATTAAATAAATGTTATAGTTCTGGGTAGATCAGCGCTTACGCTGCGTGTTGTAAACTGTAATGTTCGAATATGAAACTAACAGATGCACTTCGTCGCGTTACAGGATCAGTTTGGAAGTAGCCGAGTATAAAGATATTAGGATACCTATTATATATAACATATATATATAGAACTAATAACGAACATTAAGTGGAGTGTATTTAGCATTGGTGTCAATGTATAGTACCATAAATATTAATATAAACAATTGCCACTCTATAAAAAAACAAAAATAAACAATAAAACGACTTACATTGTTTAGTTGTTGTACGATTAAGATTAGCCCAAGGGCTCAGAGAACAACTGGAGAGATCCCGAGTGTTTTTAAAAAGGGATCAGAAAAATACTCAAGGTTAGATAAAAGGGAATTTAAGGAAAAAT
>JAPWLS010000538.1:0-20190 GCA_028551675.1 Tineola bisselliella | reverse complement strand
GATAAGATAAAAATTAAATATAGTTTCATTTCACCAATTATTCTTGATTTTTCATTTAAACTCGATGATAATCCAAATTCGAGCACTGAATTCGAATGGTGCTAGAGAATATAATAGCACTCTATCCACTCACTCGAACACAGTTGTCAAATTATGGAGCGTCTTCTGTTCGCCTTTGAAGTTTATGCTTCGTTATGTTTTTGGCCATGCTGTAAATTGAGAACATTTTTAGCCCACGAGTTTCTTTTGTTTTTGCTTTATTTAAGCAAATGAAACCATTATTTTCAGTAATATTTCATCTTTCCAGATTCCTCTAGAGTTTAGAATGGAGAACAAACGCTTTTTTCCTTTTAAATAATTTTTCCATTCGCACACACTCACGTACATACATGAAAACTTACCAAATTAATATACCATTATAAATCAGATTAACACACAAGGAAAATAATTTGAAACCAGCCATATCGATCCATTCGTCAACAAATATCTGTTTCAATCTTACTTTTCATTCCTAGTTTTATTTTAAGATATTAAATATTCTTAGTAACAAATTTGTTAATTGGCAACAATTGAGACGCATTCCTTACATTATTTATGTTCTAAAATAATTATCGAAAACATATATAACTAAATGAAAACAAGACTGTTTTCAAAACGGAACCATCGACTTAGGCAACAAAAAATAAATTATTAGTTAAAATTTATAACGTAGTTAGTTACACTTATGTCTATTTTTTTTGTGTACACCAATAATCCTCAAAACCAATTTTAAGTGACACCTGACAGTAATCTCAGTTCCCCTAACATTTAAATTGAACCCCTCCTCCGCAGCGCAGTTAATATAAATATATTAAGAGGTATAATATCAGTTACCAAACCAACCAACGAACAAACATTAATCTTTATTATTTATCAATATACAGAGATGATATTCAAAAGTTACCCGATTGTGTGGTATATTTAGTCATAAAAGCAAAAAGAAGAGTACATTGGCGTTAAAGAAAACCAGATATATACTTTAAAAAAGCAAATTATATTAATCCAATCATGTAAGAAAATAATATTACGACCGAAAATTGTTACTTCAATCGCCATCAACGAAATAATAAATAGACAAACAAGGAAATCGATGCCGGCTATTAATATACCTGGTAATAGGTAACTACGAAAAGTTCAATCTCTACTAACATAAATATACCTATAAGTATATCTTAGGAACTCATATTAAAACAATCCTATTAGAAATATTCTTCCATTAAAAAAATAAATAAAATTTCAAAGATTAAAATTGCCTCTTATAGAAACACCGATAATAAATTATACAATTTATATACCAGGTGATTCTACATGATAGGTACTACATTTTCGGCTCCAACGATCAACTGTATCACCCGGTATAGTTCGTTATTATTATAAAGCTACGAACAATCTTTATTTAAGTATGACTAATTTTTACCCATTTTACTCTTTGCGTTTCCCAAGAGGATATTTTTTCTACTTACTTAAGCTTTTTAGCTTAGTAGCTACAGTATAATATCTCACAATGTATCTACTTTTATCTTAATGTAAAAAAAGGAATATTAAAACACAGTTTTAAGAGGCGGTTGTGTTCAAGTATTTCTTAATTATAAGTTCGTCTGCAATTGTTAACTGAAAAAGTAGTTTAAGGCGGTTTCCTGGGTAATTTTACAAGACGTGTATGAACTTAGTTAAGTGTCTAAAAACATCTTAAATTACCACTATGATTTAAGTAAGAACTGTGTAACCGAGTCTAAGTAATTTCAATTAAATTATATTAGTCTCGTAATCTAACTGGTAAATACGATCTATTCTCCCAAAATGATTTGCTCCCTTTCAACGGACAGGAAGGTGGGTAACTATCTGGACAGTTTAATAAGTTTTGCAAACTCCATTAGATTTTAAGAGTAGTAGGCAAACTATAGATGATTATTAGCATAGTACCTATTCCGTCCCAAGATAGTAACTAGTACTTCCGTCATAAAAACGTGGTGGCTGGGTATACATATAAGTAAGTAAGTATATGCTGTAAACCCGATTGTGCGATGTGCATTTGTCTCATTAAGCCGGCATAGGGAGGCCGGACTACTATTAATATAATATTCCCTAAAAAATGTCTATTGTAAAAATTAATTAGAAATTCATTTAACGTTCCCAACAAGAAACGTGATGAATTGAAATCGATTAAACAATAAACTTAAATTTAGAAGTTCTCAGAAACTGAAAACAATGCGAGAGAATGAAATGTTAAATAATATAACGACCGTGCTTAGAAATACGAAGGTTGCAGACAAAAATTATTCCACCTTTACACACAAAATTCGATATTCAAATAAAATTATGTTTGATAAATTATTAACAAGAAGCAATTTTCCGTGTCTAATGATATAGAATTAAATTATGTTATTACATTCAGGTATAGGGTACGTTTTACGAAGGCTACACACGCTACAAATGGTTACAATCTCACTGTACTGTTCGAATTACAACAATGCATTCTAACGTGTGTATGAGATACAGTTTTATATATTCTTCTCGAGTTCAAACTTTTTGCAACGTGTGTGGCAAACATTAGCGGGCGTTTGAAGATAGTAAGTAGGTTGAATATCTTTAATTATTTTCCTAAACTTGTATTTCTTCGAGCATTATGTGTAATTATGGTATTGACAAGTTCGTAAAATGAAGCAAAAAAGTAGAACGCACGTTTTCTCCCATTCCTTATATAACAAAAAAATAACAATTAAGTCTCGTATGAAAAAAATAAATGTAGGGTAAAACGAGGTAATACCGGTCACTTAAGCAAAAGAAGACACTAAGTGAAAACTTTTTATTTTAATTTTTTAAGAAAACATAACTAACTATTATTCTAGGATAATCATTAACAATGAGATCAATATTTATAGAGAAAATGGGACATTAATGGTCAAAATAAAAAGTGGATTTGACCGGTATTGGCAGCCATAGCTCATAATGCCGGTCAGCTGGTTGATAATACCGGTCAATCTTTTAAAACGTATCGTAAACGCGGGACTCTTGTTTAGTGCATTTCTTTTCTTTCTTCTTTTCTCTGTTATTCTGCTCTGTTCTCTTTCTATCAAAATTTCTTTATTAAGAACGCTAGTGAGAGCTTTTGCATGCTTTTTTCAAGAGGCGTTTTTGACCTTTCTCAGTTACAAATTTACTTGAGTTTTGAACTGAGGAGATGCCAATTTCATCGACATTATAAGCATATCTTGGTAGAAACTTATGTTTTTCTATTAATTCCCCAAGCAGCTTAAAAATACATCAACTTCATCCTTGTTAAAAGCAGTGATCAGATTTAAACTCTTGCCGTGAGCTTTACCAATTTCTTCCAGCCATTCCAAGATTTTCGTTAATGTTGTGCTTCACATTATTATTAACAGGATACTCATAAGCCTTTCTTCTTATTTGAATTGAAATGGAGCCAATAGATTTCTTTCCGAGGAATTTTACTTGGTCTGTCATTTCTACTTCCTGTTCCTTCGTGAAGACTGGGTTATTTTTTAAAGTATTTCTTGAAGGGTTGAAAATAGGATACCAGTAGAACGTGCTGCTTCTCTTATTAGTGTCCCTTTATCGACAAGTTTAATGCCCTGGTTAAATCGCTTTGGTTCAATTTTACGTTCAATCCTTGGCTCATATTCCGAGTTTTGACATTCTAAAATTGAAAATAAATATGAATATAGGTACATGAATACAATACACAAAATATAAATGCAACAAACATAAACAGAAACTAATTATTAAGTCTAAAAAATAACATCTACTAGTATATGTGACTTGCGGGTAATACCGGTCACAGTGACCGGCATTACGCACATGTGCACGCTTGAGGTTAATAATCAATAAAAAAAAAACTTGTTGCAAATTGCTTGGAATCTACATTCAAATAGATAGTTAGATAACTGATTGACAAAAATTATTACAGGCAATAAATGAAATATGAATATTAAAATACTCACCTCTTATTTTCTGCGACCAAAAAATTATAAGAAAACTTCCCGAAACAAACATTCGCCTCGTTCTGAGTGACGCGTGATTGTAACTTATTGAAGATCGATGTGTCAGCATGGGGAACAATCACCCCATCCTATGTGCATGTCAAAGTGCACATATACAAAATACTTTGTAAGATATTTGGGTGACCGGAATTATGAACTGACCGGTATTACCTCGTTTTACCCTATATCCAATTTTCAAAACGTTTTTGTACCAAGAATAACAATATGTTAGAATACACTAGAATATTAATGTTTCAATAAAAATATATGTTCCTATCTCATTTAATCAAACATTTTATTAACATTATTATTTTTTATTTCAGTATAATTAATAATAAATAAAGCAGCTCAGATACTTATAACGTAAAAAAACCAAAGCCATATAACCATAATAATATAAACATTTGTGATTTCATGAGCTTTTCAGTGTTAAACAATACACATGAACACACATCGTATAATTCATAATATGACATAAAAATTTAAAATCAGCACTCACCAAATAAGAGACCCAATTATTTTCGTAAGTTTAAAAACACAAAGCACATGTACTGTAACCGCGTCAGAGGTCACCGGTCAACTGTCACTCCATGTCCAGAATAAGTTTATTTAAAGTGTACAGCTGTTCCAGACGAGAAGTTGTGGACAATTAGAACAGCTACACGTATCCTGTCTACGGACACACAAAGAGGTTGTAAGGAGATACCTACTTGCTCTAACAAAAGATTTAGCTCGCTTCCCACTCGCAGACCTCCGGCATCTCGGTTAAAAAATTGAAAGACCTGCCACAATAGATACAAAATATTAGTATATTTTAGAAAAAGTGCTAGCAATTGAACTGTGATAAACATAACACTATTAGAACTATGAACCTTTTATTATCCCGACGGTACTAATCCGCCATCCTAAAACCCACAGGTAACGATTTTTAGCAATATTCTAGCAAATGTGTTTTCCCCAAAGCCTGCACCCTATTTACAAGATCTAACATCTAATCATCTCTCTAATGATTTTAATGAAAAATTCCCATAAAAAACCTTAATTACAAAAACAATTTACAAAACGTGACTCTTAAAAAAAATGTCTATTTAATTAGGGCCATTTGAAATAAGTTTGCGAGATATGTATTCCATATTAAAAAAAAATTAAATACATATGAATATCTGCCTACATATTTGAACACGATTCTAGAAGTAGCACACATAGGTACTACAAAATTCGATTGATTATACATGTTCCAAATTTAAATTAAGCTGCTTGAAATTGAACGTTTTAGAATGAACTTTAAAGATCTTGTTATTTCAATTGTTTAATAAGTTAATCGCGTAAACCAGGATATCTACCTAAGTCATGAAATATGATTAGATCATGAAAATAAATATAAAAATTTGCTAATGCACTGATGAATAGTGAATGACTATTAATAATTATAATAATTAATTTTATGATTATTTTTATAGTTTAAATAAAAAATTTGTTAATTATTAATGCAAACGCATTGACTCTTAATTTGATATTTCAACTCCGAACAGATATGTAGTCTTAATTATACACAGAAATAGTTTCCGCATGTCTGCGATAACTTTGTGAGACTTCTCAACTAAGTTTTGTTTGCTTTGTGCTGATAAAGCACTATTCACGCGACAACGACAGTTGGACGTCATAAAGAGGGATCATTATTGTGTACAAATTTTCTATTGTACTGTATTCAAAAACACTACAGAGCAGTTTAATCGAAATTATATTTTTAACTCAAAAATACAAGTAAAGATCTCATACGGAGGAACAACCTATACAATGGGTTTATAAAGTGGTAGCAGATTAGTTTAAGAACATATTTTTTACTTTTAAAACGTGTACGTTCAAATAAATATCCCAACTTGAAAAGTGATATTTGTCGGTGACTCATATTTTCCGATACTAAGGTGTGGATCGTATTTGTAGATTTTCATAATAAATGAATATTTTATTAGATAAAATAAGTTACAATGTTTTGCTTTTATATAAATTGACAACGATATAACTGTTTTATGAAGCCGCTTTTCATGTTTATTCAGTAGTTTGGAAATCCTTTGAAAGATAAAAGGATATACAGACAAAATATAAATAATGTAAATAATAAATTAACTTAATATGAATGTATAAATAATAATTAAGTATAAATAGTTTCGTAGTAAACCACAAAAAGTGCAAATTATTTAAACGATGTTTACTAATAATAACCTACCTAACACATCATTATAAAAACAAATGTATTTTCTGTAGGTACATATATTTTTTTGTTTTATATTATTATAAATTAAAAAACAATTGAGCAATATAACAAAACATAAATTAACGGCCTTCCTAAAATAAAAACCAAATTATAAGAAGATAAGATTAAAAATAATTGAATAAAACGTTATTAAATGAATTTTTAATGAAACACGCGTCCTCTTTATGCCAATACTGACCAATGGCAATCTCAATTTTAAACACTATACATACAAATAACAAAATTGAAAGAACCTATATTTTTATCAATAGAAAAATCTTTATCATTCACACTGTATAAAGTTAGATATTACATTGAAACGTGACCTGAACATCTAAGAGGATTCGAGATTAGGACTTTGACTCCCGCTGGATGGATCTAGTTACTGTACTATATGTATATTCGACTTAAAAGCTTTGCTTGTTATTCAATGGTTAATGGTTAAACATAAAAATATCAAATAAACATAAAAAAACGTACGTTTAATGAAATTGAATTATCTACAAGCAGAGCGAACTATTCCTTAAAATGTTTACTCATCATATTGTCGAGGAAAAATTTCGTTTCATCTCCTAAACAATAAAACGACAAATAATTCTAAAATACAATGAACAACACCCGTGACAATATCTTACATACCTCAAAAGATGGGAAAGGAATGATTTTTTTGTTGAAAACTAAAATACACTGGTTGGTCGAGAGGAGATTAATAGTGGTAAATGTAGACGTCAACGTTGAAAGGATGACCTTTCTTGATCTGATTAGTCGACTGCTTAGAGAAGGTCAGGTGAGCAGCACCCTAAAACGACACGGGTAAGACGCAAGTGGAGAACGATGTCCCTGGAGCTGTGTAATCTCCTCCTCTGGCACTCGGGGGTGTGTCTTGTATTAGAAAAAGTACTCGTCGTGGTTCTTATCATCATTAACTTTTTTACGTTTATATTATAATAGAACCGATTTGTCAACATCTAATTAAACTTACACATAATGGAATATAGAATTTCCAAAAAAAAACACCTATATTCTTTATTTAAAGCATCACAATAATGAATAATGTCGACCACGTCTATTGAACAAATATCAAAACGTATTGCATAAAACAAGTTGAGATGGGAGATGCGAGATACGATAAGTTAAAAAGAGAGAACAATTATGTGTTAGTTCCGTTGTTGAATCGACACAAAATTAACCCTTCAGAATTGGATGCGACGAGATATGAATTCAGTACAACGATAAATGTTCATAGCAATGTAAATGGCTAGAAACAGACAACATGGCGACAACGTAAATATTCAGGCAAAATGTTTCTTAATAAATGATTTTTTTTTGTCATGTTGCGATAATAACAACTTTTGACATAAACATGATATTAATAAATAGTATTATATAATCCTAATATTTATATACTAGCAGGGGACCGAAATATCTTTAATAAATTTAATATCACATAGTGTAATCCCAATTTAATGTCAGCATGTTTTATTTGAATAATAACCTCCTCGTTGTCGTAATGTGGTCTCACATAACCATCTCTATTGCAATAAAATTTTGTTATTACTTTTCAGAATACATAACTCCGGGCAAGTTATTAAACTTAAAACAAAAGATCGGTTTCGAAAGCTATAAAATAATGATATTAAAGTACATTATATTAATTTTATGAACATTCAGAATAAGCATGTGTAATCGTAAATATATGAATTTTCTATATTGTATTTATCGGACATTTAAAATGCTAACACATCCACCAACGATTACATTCCTAATTCGAAAATTAAAATAATTTTTATCAAAAATAAAAGACAAATAAAATTTTTAAATCATTATTAAAGTGTCCTATTTTATAGTGGAGATATCGTGCAATATTTTCCGGATAACAATCTATCGCTACAAGTACAAAGCTATGACGATTTTATCCCTTATATTGGCGAGCAACGGAGTGGCAAAATTTCACATGACCTCAAAAAATTGAAGTATGTCGTCGGGTATGTAAATCGAAATGTACGCATGGCCACGAGGCAAAGTTCGATCTGCAAACAAATCCACCCCGCTCTGTGGGAACAAAACTCTTGGACAATGGAACCCTAAATATCCTTTATCGCATGTACCGTACTTCCGAGCTGTTCATTGCTGCGAACATGCTTCCTCTCTAAAACAACCCTTTGTAATTTCAAGCCGAATTGTAAAAAGGAAAAACACAAACAAAGCAAACGAGATAATTGTACTCGTTTTTACTTTACTCACACTGTTCAAATTCCAAAAATATTTTATTATTATTTAAAAGGGAACAAATAAAGTCTGTAATCATGTAAAGATTAAATATTATCGATACCTCCCTCCCTCGGCAATAAATAACGAATTACATTTAAATTTAGAATCTCCTAAATATAGAAGCGTTCTTTTTTATTGAAAGTCAGTTGAAAAATATTTGTATGTATTTTTTTTTATTTAAATATAGAATTTCCTAATAAATTTTATTGAATACATATAGATTACCATTTGTACATTTCTTCTTAAATTGAATTGTGTAGATATAGGCGCGTTTCTTTTTATCAATTATTACTTTATTTGACTTTGTTTGTAGTGCACTAACATTAGTCGTTCGGTAAAACAGCAAACGTAAGGGAGATTCTTAAACGTAAGCTCACATTAGAAGAACCATTTATTTAGGTATATTGATAGATAGCGAATGATTGTAATTTGGAGATCCCTTTGCGGTAGCTCTAATAATTATAACAAAAAAGAAAACTGGCCTTGTCTGTGGAGTCCTACGACTACTTTATTGGCTTAACTTAAGCTTAATGAAAATTAAGTATAAAGATTATGACGTGTTAATTTTGTAAATATTGAAACTGCTAGTAATAAACATGTTCTCTTTTATTGAATTGATAATCCCTTTGTAACGTCCAATTAGATAAATCGTTCCAACGAAATCACAAAGTCCCTTTGTGTTTGTTTAATATCGTTTCAAAGCTTAATTTATCATTCACAAAGACTTCGCTATTTCTACGAATAAAACCGTATTACTGTTAGAATCAATTAATACCTAATGCAATTAAAATAGGTCTCCGCACTACGCGTGATTCACAGCACTAGTAAGATCACATGATACTTAAGAGAAGATGGCCGTGATTAATATATCACAAATTATTGTTATCGATTAACCATTTATTACAACTAAGAACAGGTTAATGTTTAGAAGCAGCCTCCACTATGTCGACTTGATGAAACAAGGTGAATGAACAATGGTGAAGTTGAAAGGTTAAACTCTAACCACTGCCAAATTAACCAAAACGTGACTTCTTGGTGGCTACACATCAAAGCGCAAATTTATTAGGAGTGCGACCACTATCTCAAATTTATTACGTAACAAACATTAATTAGAAACAAGAAAACACTTTTATATAAATTAACCAGCAGTCGACTCGCAACGTTATACTCGTAAATAACCTAAATCCCACTCAACAATATTTTAGCAATTGTAAGCCCAATGTGTGAAAACCTCAGCAATATCTAGTCATTCCTTGGACTTACTGTCATTTGGCATACGCCAGATGACATAGAGTTAATGAGGAGTAATAGACAAATCGTACTATTCGCAATCACTAAACGCATATAAAAATAATCGAGACTACGTATTGCCGATAACAGTTATTAAATAAGCCATTAAATATCCAAAAAAAATTAAGTTTTATTTTTTAAATTGAAAATTTGATGACATTTTACATTCTGTGTTGCCAGAAAAACGCTCGTTTCCCAATGTTTAGGGAAAATATTAATTGTATTCTTTAGCTAGACTACTAATGCCTAAACGAAGTAATTTCATTATATTAGTAAATCCCATTAACAATCCTAGTGCTGTGCTTTCTGATATTATTTCCTTTAAACTAGATATTACAAACTTAAATGTAAAGAATGATTACATTAATAAGAGAAGGAGGTCAAAGCACAAAGAAAACACTGTAACACAACCCTTGAAGTTAGCGAGATATAGGATCCCACCTCTGTTGACATGCGAGGAGAGCGGCAGAGGGGTTATAGTAATTTAGATTGATGGACCTAATTGCTCTTTCTACTAATACAATTTCTTGTAGCAACTTGACCGTAAAAGAGTATTGATAAAATTGCTCCATTTATTTCAGTAATTGTTGCTTTTAACTATATCATGCTATAACTAAAATGGAGTCTAGTGATGAAAATAATCTACAATTAAAAATAATACCACAAAAAAACAACGAATACCTGACATTTGTTTCTAAAGTGGAATATTCCATCTACCTAAGTCAAATTTACTAATTCAACCAAATAAATTGATTTTTCGAATTAACCGACTAACTTATATTGCTTGCTCGTAAAGATATATTTGTCTTATCTGGTTTACTGGCCCATAGCTTTTATGCGTATTGCATATATTTAACATGGCTTTTTTAATGTTATATGTGTAGGTATATATTAATCTCACCAACTATAAAGTAAATCGCTTTGATTTTCATGCAATATAGGATGTCGTGTAACATTACATAAAGTGCTGGGCTTGTATAATAAAATTACAGTTATTAGGTTGGAGTAAACAAAACCTGCGTAGGTACAGTGAACGTGTGAAGCACGCATCCTGCCCTTATCGTACTTAGGCAAACGGTCGCCCTCTCACTCGATACCTAATTATAATTCTGCTTCACAAAAATATAAACAATATTAAAATTAAGTTTTTTTTATTAATTAATAATTAATTTGTAACTTCTGCTTTGTATTTTTTATGTTATGTCATGTTCCAATGTTTATCATTTGTTTAATACATTAAAAAATAAATACAATAAAAATTAAATTTCTCTAATGCGAAATTAAAATAAATAAATAAAAAGGTTTTTTTTGTTGTAAAATTTAGTCAATCTAAGGTAGCTAAGTTAAACTTGTTCATTAAAACCACTAAACATCTATTAATATTTAATTTATGGCGCAGTATGTTCCGTTTTAATTTTTAACTGATCGATAAAGTATTAACGTAAGTACATTACATAATAGGTAACTTTGTGAATAATAAATAAACCTAAGGACAAATAATTGCAGCTTATAATTTTGGAGCATTTAGGGATTTATTAGATGAGCTCGCAGTAAAGTTACTGAAGCCATTAAACATAAAAAAACACTTGGATTATGTTCGCTAATTATAGTTGTTGCAACTTTATTTAGACAACTACAAACATAAAAATAAATTTATGTAAATTTAAAAACACAATTAATTAATTTTAGACTTTATGCAGTTTTCTGATTTAGTCTGGCTTACAAGAGCTACTTAAGCACGTAAATATTGATAAAAAATACGTTTTTATAAATTGTACACTGTAATAGACTTATAAATTAGTTGTTCGTGAATCACTTCAACAGACATTATAAAATGTTTTTGAATCTTAAACTTGGTGCGATTTATTTATTTGTCCTCAAGTATTTGTCAACACAAAAACTCATTGAAATTGAGCTGTTATTTTCTATTGTGAGGCATGAATAAGTCATACCTGAAAACAGTTATGTTTTATTCATAAATTCGCATAATGTTGTTTACTTTTTCAGTAGTTTCATTTAGCCTCAGGTATAGTTGCACGTGACCTAATAAGCCGAGGTACAACTACCCCACATAACTCGACTATACTAACGGAAGCTAGGAAATAACATACGCTTGTTTGCTACTCGCTAACTAATTAGCATAAAGCATAAATCTTTAAACTATTTATGTCCCTTTGTTAGCTTTTAAGTTGCTATTTTAACTCGTAGCAAGTTTTAAAAGGATCATACAATCATGAAAGATATAATAAAGTTGTTTGTAGATTTTTTTAAGCGATTAATTAAATATGGATAAATATATCCAACATGTAGTCGCACTGCTATCTGTATTATGTAGCATCAACTACACAAATCAGCTTGATATGAGACGGGTGTGTGTTGTCCAGGTTGGCAAGGCCCCTCTCGTTGTACACGATTCTTTAGCTATTACGCGACTAACCAGTAAGCTCTGTCGTTGGTGTTGATTTAAAATTAATTATAGAAAAATAAATGTTTTGAATGAATTGAAATCGTGCTCAATGTTAGATATTTCATTACTTTGTGTGTGTTGTTTGATAATTGTTATTATAGTATTACTAAAAGGATCATCATTTTATAATTTATTTTATAGATCGAAAACCGACTTAGAATGAACACAAATTCCAGCCACTGAGCTAGTTTTACCGAAATAACAATGTTAGTCCTATAAAAACATCTATAAGACTGCGTCTTGTTTTATTATAATTATAAACGACTTGACTTGTTTTGTTTAAGAATATTTTTAAAAGTTCATTATTATCAATCGATGATGAAGAAAAGTTTAAGATCAAAGTCTCTGAAATGACGAATATGAAAATAAGTACTCAAACAAGGCGATTTCTATGACGCACACAAAGAAAGTCATTCGTAATTTATGCTTCGCAGTATTCATTAAAAAGTTTATTTACACTTTTATTCGTAATCGGATAACACTGCCGCAATAACAAGATAAGAGTGCAGAAACGCGTTGCGACGGGAATGCATTAAGCCGTAATGAAAACTTATTTATCCAATTAACCTTTATTATACAACTTTATAAAATGTTTTGTTATTTTAATTAAAATAACGAATATTTAACTATGAGGATATCGCATTATAGAAACAAAAGAACGCGCATTTAGTTGAAGAAGGAACAAAAAGTAGTGTAGATAATAAAAAAGTATTTTAGATAAGAAATTCATAGTATATATTACTTTTTTCATACACGCGAGTACAGTGAGTTAGGTGCAACGCAAAATACCTATTTAGAACAAAATTTAAAACTATAAAAAATATAATAAAATGCACGAGATAATACAATAATAAAAACGAAGAGCAGTTTATCGGACGTAGTAGAAGCGAGCGCATCTATAGTATAGTAGCTCCAGGCCAAGACGTCGTTTGTAGCCACAAATAACAAATTTCTCCCATTCGCTACAAACAGGCATCTTAGGACCAAAATAAATATTATACATTACTCAATCTTTACATTAACATCATATAACCGCATGAGTAACTATAATATTAAATTAAGTACAAAGTTGGTTGATTTAGAACCCTGTAGCGTGAACTAGGGAGAACACTCAAATCTATTAGGATAATGTCCACGCGCCATTAGTGCCAGAGAAATTACAACCAAACGCTACGAAAAGGCCGACTACGACGGAAACTTCGAGAAGAAATATTCGGAATATATTTAAACAATGTCGACGAAGGGTTTAGTTTGTTTCCAAAAGCGAACTTTTGAATTCTCTTAAAGTTCCTTAACATAACTCTAGCCGACAAGAATGAGGAATAAGGGAAAATAATGGCGCATAAAAAGTTTTACAGCCTCTTCGATCTTGTAATTTTTTTGATGTTTATTTATTCTCACAACGCGATGCCCAAAACTAGAAAGTTTGGCCTCAATTCCGTAAACTTCATCTAAAGAAGTTACTATTAAGATTAGTATGAATATATATGAAATAAATTATTACGCGTAATGTTGCCTTTAGTGCTTATGCTAATAAACTATTTTCATTTCATTTCATTCCGCTGCTACCACCTAAAATAGCCCTTTTTAGTTAGATTAGTCACCTTCTCGGAAAAGAATGAGAAGAACAAAAGAGCCACTGGTGACCTATAGTCTCTGCCTACCCCAATAAAGATATGAACATGGGATAAATAGTATTTGTAAAATATTAAACAGTTACCTACTACTAAGTGGGATGTGGGATTACGTCCGATCTACCCTCGACTGTATAAGGTAAAAATGGTCGTTGAATTGTCAGGCTTTGGAAATCGATATCGTAGGCGATAAAAACCCGTAGGCTAGTCTGCAATACAATCCAATTTAAATGTCGTTTAGTATATAATTCTACATAAATATCCTGGAACTGGTGTATTTGATGATGCAATTTTTATAATTCATTATAGCACAGTAACATTTCCACAATTTATAAACCGGTTAGTTACAATTGTTATTTATAACATAAATAATTTAATTTCAATTAATCTGACACATTCGCGCATTCTAACTTAAGGGAAGGTGGATGGTAGTTAGTAAATCTTCTATTTAAGAAACCTTGAAAATATTGTAAGTGTTTATAATAAATTTCCATACTATTAGTAGCCGTTGTTTACTGTACTGAATAAGGAAGTCTACCTTCAAAGTAAATTACCCTTAATAAAATGAACGGTACAATATAACGCCTAATTTAATATAGCTTCCCCTTGCCTCGTGAAGAAAAACTGAATGGTCATTTCCATTACTTAATAGCATTCAGCGAGTTATGTCACCACATTCTATTGTTGTATGCTAAAATATTAATTTAAATTTCTAAGACTGGTTTACTATTAACAGGATCAAATATTTAAATCTATTTAATATTGTATGCACATGATTAATTCATCAGACATGGTTGAATCAGGTCTTATGAAGTCAAAAATAGTTTGAAAATGGAATCTTTACGAACAATTAACGGAGAATAATCCAACATTATTCCACATTAACTCTTGAGCAGAAGCTTACCCATCAATTAGCAAAATAGCGAAACTGTTGGATGCTTTATACAATACCCTGATCCCAAACTAGGATTTCCTGAATCATCATACAAGGCAACACAAATAGTTGTACATACATATAAACACCAATTTTTTTATAACATATAATTTATTGACTGATATGAATATTTGATTGGGATTGTAAAGTAATATTGTTGATAAATGCCGGAATCATTATGAATGCTATGTGCTACTTCAATTAGATAGTTACATAATAACTTCTGTAATAGATTTATAGTACGTGAACAGCTAACAGCAGTATGCGCTAAAAGCCAAGTTAATAATCTAGAAACTTCTGTTATACACAATTAGGAATAGTTCTGAATGTAATATGAATTGCGCTCGAGAAATTTAATAGCTAGCTGCGAGCATTTCGTCGCATTAATTTCCTCTTAATCTTTATGAAGAACAAAAAAGCAATTTTAACTTCGTATAGGGCTAGAGAGATTTTACTATTTTCGAATGTCAAAACGGCGGGAAGAACAAAGAGACTCACTGGAAAACTCGGATATCGAGTTGCTCTCCAGTTCTCTTGATAAATTCAATTTATAAAATGTCAATACTGGGTATTGTGAAGCGCAACCTTTAGAGCGTGCGATTTAATTTTTTAGTGAAGCTTTTAACGTAGACTACAATTTTATTACAGGAGTAGCTATAAAGTGGATATATAACTTTTTCACTTTAAGTGTAAAAGCTCTTAGTGTATTTAATTAAATATTAACAAAGTATTTCCTTACTTTAATTATAACATTGCATAGAATAAATAGTAACTCGCCGCGTTTGTGGCTCGTCCGCGATAATTTTAAAGACTACTGTAGGTACTTCATTCAGTTTTCATCAATAAACTGATTGATTTAATGGAATGATTTATTTCACAACCATATTCACCTAATATAGTTTCTTTTTTTAAGCTAATTAATTACTATGTATTATAAATTTAGTATAGAAATATTGTTTTTTTAATGTTTGCCTTGTAATGCTTACACTAAAACGGTTAGTTAAAAAGAACCAGAATAGTGGGAGTTTACTTATTAAAATTTGATATTCGCTTATGACGTAATTGTTGGACTCATTTACAAACCTTTTAAGTCGTCGTACTTCAGGGAAAGGAAAAATATTCCTGGCGATAAAAATACCTTCGAGAATTGGGGAAAACGTCAGGATTTTAATAACATTAAGATTGTGAATTCCTTAAATTCTATCATATATTTATACCTCAGTCATGACAAACGATTCAAGACCCTATTACCAACAGTAAACGCCTATAATTCGCCTTAAAATTTACTTCGGTCGCCTATACAGCATTTCTATTTTTAAAATTTCCTTTCTTTTTTAATTTAATCCTTTAAAAGCACATTTTTATCTTTAACATCAATTATATTTTTATAAAAAATAATTATACAAAACATTTTAAAAAATTCATTTGTTACTTAATATGAAAGTAATTATAACTATTTTTAAAAAATCACTCCTTATACTAAATTAGGAGTATTTAATAGCAAGGTCATTTGACTCATACATCGTAAGAGGCGTAATTAACACTTGATACTGGAATTAGAAAATAACTCACACAATAAACAAAATTACCTTTAAGAGTTGAATCAATATTTATCACTTATCTAGGGATCCATCTGTCACACCTACGTAAAGGTTGATTTTCTCTAATGAAATTTTATTAGAAAACCAAATCATTTATTTGTCGTGTAATCATGAAAATGTGGAATCAAAATAATGACGAAAAACGCCTCACCAGGCCGGTATAGCGAAGGTGCCTACAGACATTTGTTCATGAACCACATTCTCGCATAACATGTGATGGCTTTACTATTTATAAAAAAAAATAACAAGTGATAAAATCTAGATAAAAGGATAAAATTGCAAAGGCACAAAACAATGCTTTATCCGAGCGATCGCTTTAAAAAAGTAGTATGTGTAATGACCCGGCAAGTCTCGAATTTATTTATCGTCCTCGTCCTTGGCCTGACCTGACTGAAACGGTACGAGGACGCTCGTGGCTCGCCTAGGTTATTATTTAGCACACCTATGGACAGAGAATTTTTATACTTGAACTCCTACATTGCTTCTTTGTTTCAAGTATATATAATACCCAGTGATATGAAAGTCTCGATGTATTGCTTCGAAAACGTTTTCAAAATACCCACTGATTTTTAGTAGCAAGCCAGCCTACCATCTGGCCGCACGACCGCAGTGCTCGTAATCGCCAGCCTTCAACTAATAATTCCAATACAACGGCTTTGTGTTTTACTTTATAACCTAGATTTTTTTGCAAATAGAATATAACAAAAGAATTGACTTTACTCAATGATTCGCTAATTAAAAACTAATTAATAGGTACAGCTGACAATTATGTGCTTGGAAATCTATTACGTTCATCGAACGAAATCTACTATTTTTTACTATCATCTTCTTTTTGATGAAACAAATGAGCATCAACCAAACTGATCTCGAAACGCAAAGGCTCACGTTTTGAGCCCCGCATTACTAATTTACAAATTAAAAACAAATTACTTTTTAAAAAATAATCTTACTAATATAGGTACTACAAAGAATGTTTCGAAAGGAAGGTATTTCGTAACAAAAGACATGTCATTCTTTTATATAAAAGAATCACCTCAAAGGAAAAGCTATATAAGTTCCTTCCGACGTGACTTGTAAGAAGAATTCCCAGCGGCACCATGCACCTGCAACCGTTCCCGACTTAATCAAGTTTTAAAACAAAACTTATACCAACTTTTAACTTCATAACTTTGTATTTTATATAAGAAAAACTGCACAATAATATTATTTTGATAATATTATTTAAAATATATGAATAAATAATATTATAATTAACAACGCGCGAAAACGTTATAGAAATATTAATATAACTTTTTGAATCCTCACAGTATACCGCCAACTTACTATATATTACTGACCAATACTAGCCCTGATCCCTGAAGTTTGATTCAAACACTATGTATAAAGTCTATTTCTTATGACCTATTTGCATCTTTAGTTACCGCTTGTGGGGTATAAGAGGTTTCTCAACCGCATTTCCTGAGCCCTTCATGATTCATTTGCACTGATAGATAACATATTTCAGTTGTTAAAATGGGGTACCAGCAAACATAACTTATCTGCAAAGACCCCGCACGTATGTTATCGGCCGGCGAACTACATTCAATATCACGCATGGGGGTTAACGACTAATAAAATTCAGCTGTTATAGTTACTCTAATTAATGGTAGACCATCAATTAATTCAGACACAGAATCCTTATATAAATTACGTCACAAATAGAGATATAATTGATTCAGCCGTTCAAGGCAAAGGCATGTCTATACAAACTTTTATTTCGTTCAATAATATTTTCTTTTCTTGAATGTCTATTTTTTTCTTCAATTATTTTTAGTATAATAAAGATTAGTTTTATTGTGAAGTCACAACTTTCGGTTGACGTTAAAATATTTAATTTATTCCGTGCGCCGCTCCGGTTTACCCTCTTTTAATAATTAAATGTCATAAACGAAACCGAAACTAGGTCTTGCCCCAAATGATAGCAACTCCTCCCTCTTGGGGAATTTTCACACAAAACATTAGACCGAACTATCTAACTTAACTGCCAATCAAATAATTTTGTTGATTTCTTCTTTACTATTGTGGCTAACTATAGTTTACAAAATTAGTATGAAAATATTATTTAAAACTATATACTATATATTATTTACAAAATATATAAAAATACTTAACTTTTGTCCTAAAGATACATAAAGGAAACCGAGTTTGCTTAACCCAGGTAATCAATAAGACTTATATTAGTCAGAGACCTCACTAAGCACTGTTGAGATGTCAAGTTAAATTCTGTGGGTTTTAATAAATCTATTCCAGCGTATGAATAAAACAATAGACCGATCCTCTCTCACGCCACTCAATGTTGCAGATGACAATAGAAGTTATATCCTCTTTCGAGTGGCAGTCTATTCTCGGCAGAGCTGTCATTGACCTACTTTAGAAGTGGGGGACAGTTTGACCCGACTGCATGCACCTTCAGCACTATATCTAAATTAAGCATAATAAAGGAAAATGGTGCCTGATAAAAATTCAGTACCAAGCACCGCCCGACCGCTTCGATGCATTTTTTCACAAACACGCTAACTTTATTCTTTGCACATTGTTTTACATTTGCAAACGAAATAAAATTTAAAAGAAGGGTAATTATTTCTTTTAAATAGCAACCTGGCATGTGATCTTGCTGTCTGAAATTAAGTGGATACAACTACGACCACGTAAATATTTGCACCACCGCTATGCCGACTTGAGACGAATGCGCACAAGTTAAAACGTTTGAAAGTGGTGGTACTATCCCGGACACCAGCTGATTGGGTAATAACCACTCTTAAAGCACTAAAAGGGAATATTTTCTGATGATCTTGCATTATCTCGAAATGTTCATGATATCCTAAAAAGTTTATTGTCAGAGTTATGTTGTGTATATCTACTATATCTATACTATCTATACTATTATATAAAGAGGAAACATTTGATTGTTTGTATGTATTGAATAGGCTCCGAAACTACTGGACCGATTTGAATAATTCTTTTACTATTCGAATCGTAAAAAATCCCTGATGACCATAGGCTATAAAATTATTTTCAATTGTTTTTTTTTTTTAAAGAAATATTACATTTTAAGTTCACACAATTCGATGTCTATGATATTTCTTTTTTTTTATGTTCCATTTTAAGGCAAAGGGATCGAGCCCATACAGCTAGATATATTGTATTTCACTTTATTTTTAAGTTCACACAATTCGAAGTCTGTGCCTAATTTTGGCGGGCAAATGTGCTGTCAGTTTTTCAATTGTTTTTTAAGATATATTTCATTTTATTTTAAGTTCACATTTTAATTCATATCTAATTCAATGAAAATAAAAGCGAAAGTTCTCTCGAAACCCGCTTAACATACAAAGATGAGTTAAGATTTGAACAGGGAGATTTTCTGTTGAGTTTATATTTGACGTCTGTCAAAGAACGTTTCGTTAAATAATAATAATATAAACAGCTTAACAGGGACACAAAAACTTAACAATGAAAATATCAATATCAAAAATATCAATATCAAAAATTATCCATAACACTAAATTCCTATTCTCTTAGCGCGTATAATATTGTGCGAACCAATTTTATTAGTACGTGATCTGTATATAAATCAAAATATTGATAAACGCTTCACACATATTGATAAGTTATTGTAAAAGGAATTTATCCATCAAGGAAATTGTTTTATGGGGTTACAAT
>JAPWLS010000518.1:0-190875 GCA_028551675.1 Tineola bisselliella | reverse complement strand
CACGATTAATTTTGTTTTTGACATTTGTCCTTTATTTTTGTTTTATTTTTAAACTAGCGGCCCGTCCCGGCTTCGCACAGGTGGATATTTACTTTTTAAATTTTTATGAATTTTAGAGAAAGCGATGAAAGACATTTTATTAATTTTTGGCAACTTTGGGTTACATTATTGTAGTTTTAGTAAGGATCCTTATTTTTTCCTGTAATTTATATAGTTTCTATGGATTAGTGATAATGTAGCATTCGAATGGTGAGAGAATTTTTGAAATCGGTTCAATAGTTTTTGAGTCAATTCGTTACAAACATACAAATCTTTCCTTTTTGTAATACTAGTATAGATTATTAATAATGATGGGATGATCGCTACCCCTCACTTTGGGTCATTTGTCATCGTGGCAGTTCATTTGTGTGACGTCACACCAGCAAGGTTTGTCAAACTACATATCTCTCAGTAATCTTTTGAACCCTTTTTTTGCTTTAAAATAAATATTATTTTATAAGCAACTAATAAATAACAGCTACATAATTAGACTGTAGTCCAAAACTTTATTCTAAGAAATTAAGAAAAATTTTATGTTTACCCGTAGGCATATAATAGGATGGCAATGCCCCTATACAGCAGCTATTCTTCTACATCATATTATTATGACATTAGTATGTAAGTGGACAATGCCAGTATATAACAGCTAAATCAAATTGATAATTATTAAATTAACAAATTTATTTCATTTCTATTTGTATTGACGAGTAAAAGCGCTCTATTGGAGCTCAATAACTAAAAATAAATAAATAAATAAATAAACATCATTCTAGTATAAAAAATATAATCAAGTATTTTATATTAGTGAAAAATGTATAGGTAATGTAAACTTAGGGCTTATTAAGAGGTTTTGTTCTACAAACACATTCATTGCCAAAAACAAATCGCGTATTATTATTTTTAATTAGTTAAAAATCAATCAGCCATTCTCAAAGTGGTGTTCCGCGGAACCCTAGAGCTAAAATACTGAAAAAAACACCTACCAAAGGGAGATTATAAGGTTACATCTAAATATTCCAACTAAATATTACATTGCAATATGATTATTCATAAATACATATAAAACAGTTTTTTATAATTATATTAAGGCTTTTTCCTTCGCCAAAAAAGTTTGAGAACCGCTGCTATATACTATTAAGTTTTCCAAGGGACGGAAGTAGTAAATATATATATTTTTTTGTAACTACTTTTTATTATTATATTAGAACGAGAAATGCCTCAAGTTAGGTTCTATTGTTATGTTTATAAATGCCTTAAGAAGGAAGGAAGTTTGGCTTCAAGTTTATTATTGTGGCACGCAGGTTCTAATCCTTTGAAATTGCCTGTTTCTTGGGGACAAACGGCTTGTGTAGATCACCAAACGGTGAAAGGAGAAATTGATTTATTTTATAAATAACTAGCTTTTACCCGCGGTTTCGCTCGCATTTAAGTCATTAAATAAGTATCAGAGATCATTTCAATAGAAATGAATCAATATGATTCCAAACAGCTGAAACCAAAGTCAGCTGGAAAATATAGTAAAAAATAAATATATTTATTAAATATAATAAAAAGTATCCTATGTTACATCTAGTAGGTACCTCCAAAAATATGAGTACAAAATTTCATGATGATCGGTTAAGTAGTTGTTGCGTGAAAACGTAACAAACAAACTCACATTCACATTTATAATATTGGTAGGGATTAGAATTTTACGAGAACATCTCCGGCGATGTGAGAAAAGTATTTAAAGAGTGTCGTAACAGTTAGTTTATTACGAATAATAAACTAACTGTTGCATTAATTGCATTTCCGCTGTCAATTATTTGTTAATTATTAATTGGGATATAAATCCATCACTGTATAACTGTTAACACGTTTCTTTACATTTCCTATTAAAATAGAACTAACATTTTGTTCAGTATTTTTGTCGAAATATCTTCCAAATATAGTTCTCTAATTCATGAAAAAACAGAACTATATTTACTAGAGATGTGCCGATTATGACTTTGGCCGACTAGCCGACTAGGCGATTAGGCAAGCCGACTACGGTTTAGGGGATTCCCGTGGCGCTTCGTTTACAGCTGATTCGCTGCAATTTCAGTCACTACTGACATGTGGACAAATATAAGTAACAAAAAAAGTTTTACTGCTCACTAGTTTGACGATAGTTTCAAATATCATCACGCAGTATTGCAATATATGTCATTAAATATTATGTTGATTTGTTTTTTAATTAAGATACTAATTTTGTTTGATAAATGTCATCAATATATTTTCTTTAAAAGGAAGTAACACATACATTTTATTGAGAAATAGACACAAAGTAAGAAGCCGGATAGTCGGCGCTTTTTACCGATTAGTCGCCGACTACGATAGTGGCCGGATAGTCGGCTTTACCGACTAGTGGCCGACTAGTCGGAACATCTCTAATATTTACTTATTTTTGAGATAATACTACAACGAAGAATCTACACAAACAAACTATTAAAAATTGCGGTTTATCAGATCCTACCAGTCGATTCATATAGATGTGACTATAGTCAATAGTAGATATAATTAGTTGTTTCAGGCGTTACTTTGCGGAAATCCATATTAAAGGAAATTATTTAAAATTATTTTGCTTATAATTCCCGCTACAACATTCAATAATTCGCCACTTCACGTATCCTGATGATGCCACGTGAAGTGGCGAAACGCGTCGAGACAAATTACTGAATGTTGTAGCGGGAATTATAAGCAAAATAATTTTGAATAATTTCCTTTAATAATAAATATGGAAATAGTGGAATTTGCTTTTTGACATGAGATCCACCCGAATACTCGACATTAATACATATCTCTGAGGCCATTAATAAAAGACAAATACTATAGTACGTCACGGTCAAATGACTGCATGTAACAGTTGCCTCTATGACTGTTGCCAATAACCCCCATGAAGTAATTAATTCCAGTTAGCAAAATAGATGTGTAACCCGGGCTGTTAGCAAATGGGAAATAGAGTGTCACTCTCGCAGGATCCGCAGTGTGTAAATTAAGCTCGGATGCGACGTGTAACATCATCTGTCACTTTTTTATATTTTTTTCCGCCAACCCTTTTGTTCCCGGTCAGTGAGCGTTGACGAGTCGGCTGGTGTGGCCCGTGATAAATGACTTCGCTAATTTTGTAAACATTACGCGGGTTTATGTGTTGACTTTTTGAATAACATCTTTTTCGAAACCACGGAGACAATGCAAATGCTAGCCACTGGTGTCTGTCTGGTTTATATCAGTCGCTACTATTCTTACCAATTACTAAAGCAAGCGTCTCTTTTGCGTGCAGTATATCATCCGAATAACTAACAACTGAAAACGAGCAGAAAGAATAATACCACATTGAATACACAGAGTTATTTTTACTAAAATTTAAAGAGTGGTAAGCAGACTGATGATGGCATTAGCCCAGTATGCCGTCCTGGGGAAGTACCACCACTTTCAAGCGGAACACCCGTGAAGTGACCTAGTCGCGTTTCGGGAGAGGAGTGTGCCCTGTTAATTTGGACAGAGCGCATTCGTCTCCTGCATAGTGGAGTCGACTGTGGTAACAGTTGTCTATGCTCATGGACCGCACTCTAGCTTAACATCAGGCGGAGTGTGGTCATATGCTGGGCTATCAATAAAAAAAAAAATTATCAACTGAGTTTTTACTCGAGTTATATAAGCATAAGCCATAGAATTCCAATTAGAATAGTGTAATGCAAGATACACCAATAAGAATACTTTCCCAGAAGATCGAATGAAGGACTGATTATAGTGTTTAAGATAGTATATAAGGATAGTAGGAGTTAAGACAAGCTAGAGTTAGGACAGTGTTGAAAGTGGTGGTACTACCCCGGGACGACATACTAGGCTAATGCCATCATCAGTCTGCCAATCACTCTTTGTAATAATTTCTATGCATTAACGTGGCGTTGTGTCAAGACGTCCATAGACAATCGCGACACGACCAGAGACTATGGCGCTGCAAAGCATGGCAAATATGAAATGTCGTTTCTTTACATGTCTTTATGTAGATAACATACAATTGCTAGTTATTATTCAGCGCTCGTAGAATAATAAAATTCGTATGCAAAGAAAGCTCTCATTCCAGGCTTTTGTCTTGAAAGCATTTAAATAATTTTTCAGTATGAAAGGCTTTTGACGCAAACTTCACAATTAAAACACCAAAGTTACGACCCCATAATACGTATATTAATGATCAGTAAAGTGGTTGCTACGAATTCACTTAGCGGGGTTATAATACTGGTTATTATCCCAGTGGTAGTGTGATGGTACTAAGTTTTTTTGTGTAATATCCGAGCTTTGACGAGAAGATTCCAGATAACTTAGACGTCCATTATCCAGGAGCTATTCTTCTACGACATATTTACATACATTTCTTATCATGTGAAGTGGACAATACTACAACATACATTAGTTAATTTTAATTGTTTGTGATTATTGTACCGAGTAAAAAAAACGATTCATGGGAACCGGTTTACCTTTTATAGAACTAAAATAAATAAAATAAAAATACATCATTAACAACTTCAGGAAACTTTAGGCCTAACACAAATAAGCAAATTGTATAAAACTATAATTTCTAATTATAAAAAAAACTAGGGTCCATACTAAACTAAGAATACAGGGGAGTTCCCCGCAAGTTTCAAACTAAGATGTTCGAGACTTGTTGGGAATTCCCCTGTTTTTTTTAAAATAAATTGCCATTATTAAAGTCGCACTCCTGGAATCTGGTTTATTTATATTCCGAATGTGGGAAAAATGTTCACTAGTTCAATTTATAGTTTGTACGCTAGGGTCAGAGGGGTTCGTCTAGCCCCTTAGTAGCTACACCACTGCACACCGCCCAGATCGGCATGGCTGATTTCTCTCGTCACGCAATCTGGTATGAAATCGCTCCGCTTATCGCTCGGTGTATGCGAAGATGTGTAATAAAGTTCTTTCGTCCGCCACAAAGGTCGAGACAGTTGTATGATAGTAAAAATTTTGATAATTGGTCTGTCCGGCGCCGAATGTTTTACGATTCGCTCGTAAATGTCAGCTGAAATTATTTGCGCGAAGCAGAAAGTTTAATAAGTTTTTTGTTTAGTGAATTTCGTTTGTGGATTTGTGTTATTTTATTTTTAGTTTTATTATCGCGTTATAGAAGTTATTGTGAGAATCACCAACCGAAACCAAATGTTTTTAACTACGTGCAGATTATAAGCATGGATATACTGGTAGTAGTAACAAAACACACCAGTGTCATCACAAGTTGTCCCTGACACCACTTCAAGTGACAGCAACACTCCGTCACACTCTGCTGTCACACTTGCCTGTCACACCCGCTCTGTCATAAGATTCAACTCAGAATTTTTCATTTTAATTTTCCTTCTGTACACTGATTTGATTTCGAATAAAATTTTATTATTAGTTTGATGAAGTATTGACTTCGCTATTCGACTATAGACGGCGTTATCCAAAATGTAACACACAATTTATATACACTAATATATTCTTGTATAATAACATTTTCGTTCGTATTTTGAAATGTATGATCCACGGTGGCATTAGTAACCTTCCGGTCGGCACTCCAAAGGCTGTTTAAGTATATACCAAAGAAGGCTTAACTTGTGCCCCAGCAATAAATCAAGCTAATGTCATATTAATAACATTTAATTACCACTTTACTAACATTTACTAAAACCCCCATCTTCAAGATAATAGTTTATTTATGAAGTGGAACGAATTACGTCACAAATGCCTGATACATGTTTTGCTTTAAAATTATAATAGGTAGAAATACTATCAACTAGCTTTTACCCGCGGCTTCGCTCGCATTTAAGTCATTAAATACGACTTTTGCTGCACGGGCCCGCGACGAAATTTTGGATAGACTAGATTTCTGCTTCCGAGGCATTTTTAAAAAGATGAATATGAATTAAAATCAGTGAGTAAGATCTAAAATAATAAAGTGGTATCTAACCACAAAAATGACACCTAACCTCAAAAAATCAAATAGTTTTATACTGCATATATAAAAATGACAGACGGAAATAAAAATAAATATAGAAAAATTCCAAACAGCTGAAACTATATTCAATTGGAAACTACCTATAGAAAAAAAAAATTATTTTAATAAAAAGTTCCTATGTTACTTGTAGTACCTCCAAAAATATGTGTACAAAGTTTCATGATGATCGGTTAAGTAATTGTTACGTGAAAAAACAAACAAACTCACATTCACATTTATATAGTAGGAAGGAGGGAGGATTACAATGTACCTGCATTTTTATAGCAGTTTGAATTTTATTATAGTTAAAGCTTTGTGCCACTACATATCTGTGAGATGATTGTGTGTATGTTGGTGTGCTTATATACATAGACACTAACTTTATGTACATTTTTAGAGAAACTTATGTGAAATAATATTGCGAATTAAAATGGATTAAAAAATATAATTATAACAATGCATTGTGGCAATATAGAGACAATAAAAAACAAGAAAGATGATACTAACAGAATAAACGTCAAAATCCCAAATGTTCTTAACCCTTAAATGGACGATTTTTGTTTCACGTTTTAAAAAAATATATTTGTGTAATAGACATGTATTACTGTCTAGGAAAAATGAGTAAAAAAATCTAGACATGAATTTACTATACTTTTTTTTTGCAATAATGTGAGTGTTGTTTAAAAACAACATTGTCCATTTAAGGGTTAAATAAGTATATTCGGCCTGAAAAATCGACCAATTAATTATATTAGCTAAGCAAGAATGTACCTACTAATACTAACATAATATTGTATAGGCTAATTTATTGTATTGGCGAGTTTTTTTTTATTGAAAGCCCAGCATATGACCACACTCTGCCTGATTTTAAGCTAGAGTGCGGTCCATGAGTGGAGACAACTGTTACCACAGACAGATGTCCGCGCGCAACAGTCGACTCCACTATGCTGGCTTGAGGAGACGAATGTGCTCTGTCCAAATTAACAGGGCACACTCTCGTTTTTATGATTTCCCCTCGTCAATGCCTTTCCGTAAAAAGCCTTATGCGTAATATACTTTTGATTTTAACCTTTATAAATATAAAAAGTAAGCGTTAATAACCCACGAAGCCTCAATAAAAATTAAATTTAAATTATAACCACGTATATTATTTATAGACTCAAAAGTGTTCTGGAGCGTAGCAGAATGCGCGAAGTTGGTGAAGTCCGTTACAAATGGCAAAAGTATGGAATAAAACATGCTAATGGTTGAAAGTTGGGCTATTATTGTTGCTTAAGTGTTGTTTGTCCCCACCGAAGGCCCCTCTTAATATTGCTAAGATCCCACCACTCTCAACAGATACGGAGGGGTATTTCTTCAGGAAACTTGTAAGGACGTGTTCACATACATGCTAGAATCTTTAAAATCTTTAAAGTCTATAATGAATTGCCGATTAATATTACTAATATTAAAAATGTTATCAAGTTTAAATGTGAGTTGAAAAAACATATAATGGGTTTGAGTGCCTTGTGATGGTGTTGTCAATATTCTAGTATAATACGATATAGTCCATGTACGTTATGTTTATTTATATATTTTTTTTATCTCAATTAAATGAATTTCTGTAATTTTATTGAGGAAATAAATGTCTTAAACCTTCAAATCAAAAATCTTTATTTCACATCACGATTCTTTGGATCTTCCGGAAAAGCATATGACGAGAAGTAATCACAAGTAACTCGCCAATCATAGCCTGTACAATATAATCTTAGTATTAATAATCAAGTACTGTAACATTTATTTTATTGAGTTGTTTGTCTATATAAAATTACTCTTTTGGTTTTTATTTAAAAAACTACTACACAAATTCACGAATACTGTTCCAAATTTAAATCTATTTAAATATCTTTCGTCTCATTCATTTTAATAGTATGTGAAAGTGACAAAAGAACATTTAAATCTGTCATTATCCAAATAGCTTTTATTTTGTTTAATTTTATTCATTAAATTTTTTTCACAATTTTTTTAAATTATTTGATTACGTATGCTTTTATATTGTGGAAATTTTTAATATGTCTCCAACATGGAACTTCAGTACATCTTTACGTTTAATTTTGAGGTGAAATAACTACTGAGTAAGATATCATCTGTGTACCATCAATGTTCGCGCAAACACTGTGTTCACGCCCTTAAATATTTCCAGCAGTAATTGCTCCTTCATGAAGTAGATACCTACGAGTTACGAAGCTAATTTATTGCGTTCTAATTGAGAATAATTTTGTAGCTTTGAACTTAATGTTTTCATATTATTTCATTATTTATTAACGCCTTAATTTTCAGTTAAACGCGGCTTTCAAATAGGTTTAACTTTATTTTAGTGGCATAATCCCTACTAATATTATAAATATGAATGTGAGTTTGTTTGTTTGTACACATATTTTTGGAGGTACTAGAAGTAACATAGGATACTTTTTATTTAAAAAAACTAATTATTTTTTACTATAGTTTCCAATTGACTATAGTTAGTATGATCTCTGATACTTATTTAATGACTTAAATGCGAGCGAAGCCATGAGCAAAAGCTAGTTTTGTCATAAATACTAATAATACTTATACCTTAGAATAAACGCGGAGGTACAACTATTTCAAATGACAAATTTTAGTAGTCTTACCCGTACTCAATACGCGTGAAAAAATATACCTAATAATTGGACCAAACCTCGTCCTTGCGTTTCCTTCCTTCATACATAACTTAACTGCTTTGTATCACATACAATGTTAGATAAAAAATAGCTATTTTGATCTCAATTACCTATCTTTATTAATATAAGGTTTGTACTTAACCCATCACTTCCCAAGCGTCGAAGACATTGGAATTTTTTGGTGAAATCTTTAAATTAAGTTCATAATACGTTTAGAAAAAATAATATGACAAAAAAATTTAAAAAAAAATTCCTTAACGCTGAGTCAGCCTGTCCTATAAAATATGACAATGGGGATAAAATTAAGAATCAGTTTTATGTACTTTGAAGTTGGTTACTGTTTTCTTTTACGGTATATAAAATCGGAACATAATGGTTTTTTTTTGAATCAACAATGATGATCAATTCGAAAAAATTACATTAAAATTACGTAAATATTTTTCTCAGCGGAAAAAAATTATTTCATCAGAAACAATAAAAAATAAAACTCTTAATAGTGTTAAAAAAATTTGAATATAGTGTCTTAAAAATAGGACAGTGGGAAGTAATGGGTTAATGCAATGCACCCTAAAATTAAACCAAATCACTTAATTATGGGAAACCGTTTACCCCTATCAACTACACACCTTTAAGATATTATTATAGATATGGATAAATAACGCTATCCCTCTAATTTGTTACTTTGTTTCTAGTTTTTTCTTTATCTTTGTTTTTTCCTATTATATAACCGGTTCCTTATTTAACCCAGACTACTTGTCCAAGTGGTAGTGGCTTCGCTTTTTAAATTCTGGACAATTCACACTTCTTCTCAAACTCTTATCTGTGGGCTTATCACGAATTTTAGTCTGGCTTTCGAATCGAGCTGTCACAAGTAAAACGGATCCGTTAGCAATCGGGATCATGAATTTTTACTAACGACTAACGAGCACCAGCAATCTATCAAATGAACGAAAGATCGAGACGTTCGAAAATTAACAAAAAGTATCTAAAATTTTGTAGTTCCAAATTCGCACGCGGTGGCGCTGCTCAAATTTCCATACAAATCGCTTGAAACGAACTCGGTTCGAAAGCCAGACTAAAATTCGTGATAAGCCCACTGCTTATGGAGTTTTACCTGTATAGCCTTTGCCTATTTTTAAAAGGCATTGTACAGTAGGAATGTGGGCAACACTGCTTCCCAGATGGAGGTTGTCTGTTCCGATCTATCTGTCATTGTCAGCTTGTGTGTGCGTTTTAATATTATACATCATTCTTTGCAATCGAGTTGTTTCTCTAAAATCATGATCGCTCGTGTCCTCGAACACAACCCCGTGTTACACCTGTATATATATTTTTAGCCATAAATTTATGTATCTTTATTAGTATAACACTGTCGTAAATTTCAGTATGTACAGACTCCGAGGTGTGAGGTCTCAGTCGAGTACCACTTGAGACAAGTGAGTGGAGGTATTCGTGCAAAGTAACACTTGCTTTGAATTAAATGAAACCGTTTTTAGAGCTTAGAGGAATCTACTTAGAAAGCGTGCGCGGGTAACAGTTGCATCCACTATACCGGCTTGAAACTACTGTACAAATAACCTGGAATACACATTTGAAATAAATCTTTAGAATCTTGAAATGAAATGAAATGAAAAGTAATGAAATGAAATGAAAATCTTTTATTATCATAGGCACTAAAGGCGTATGCTTGCTCATCGTCAGACTCTATAATGGCTTCGAAAAAGCGTATGACAAGAAGAAGACCACAAGTGTAGCCTGTACATAAAATAATTAACAAAAAAAAACTGAATTGTCGTTTAGAAAAAAAAAATAATATCAATTCATAATATATTCTTGAATATATAATACAATACATTGTTTCTCT
The DNA here is from genome assembly GCA_028551675.1 of Tineola bisselliella. Lineage (NCBI taxonomy): Eukaryota > Metazoa > Arthropoda > Insecta > Lepidoptera > Tineidae > Tineola > Tineola bisselliella. The sequence goes on along the minus strand of JAPWLS010000518.1, from coordinate 180,281 downwards.
AAGATTTAATTTTATAAATTCCGCTTGTTCTTGGGCGTATTTTTGTAAGGTTACTCGAGTGGGCCCTAATAAAATTTAATTGCATCTCGATCAGTTTAGGACAAAGTAAGCGGAAGGCTGTCCGACGGACAAGACGCGGGGATCGCCAAAAACGCCGATCCCCTAAATTTAATTAAATATCGAACATTCCTAGACTAGGAGCTGTGGGCTTATCACGAATTTTAGTCTGGCTTTCGAACCGAGTTCGAAGGAAGTTCCCTTCAAGCGATTTGTATGGAAATTTGAGCAGCACCACCGCGTGCGGATTTGGAACTACAATATTTTAGATACTTTTTGTTAATTTTCGAACGTCTCGATCTTTCGTTTATTTGATAGATTGCTGGTGCTCGTTGGTCGTTAGTAAAAATTCATGATCCCGATTGCTAACGGATCCGTTTTACTTGTGACAGCTCGATTCGAAAGCCAGACTAAATTCGTGATAAGCCCACTGGTTTCATTCTAAAAACATGCTATCTACAGGCCGAAAATACTTATTTAAGAAGATTTGTAGTTTTGACGTTTATTCTGTCAGTGTCATCTTTCTTGTTTTTTTTTTCTGTTCTTTTTATTGCCACAATGCATTGTCATGATATTTATAGGAAGTAGGTTACGGATATTCCTTTTTGACATGAGGGTTTTACGTGTGAATTGAAATTTTGTAATCCTTTATTGGGTTTTTGCCCAAATACTCGACATTGGCAGAACTGTCTTCATTAGACATCTGAGGTCATTAATAAAAGAAGAAGAAAAAGAAGAAGAATGCATTGTGATAATTATATTTATCTATAAAAATAAATTGCATAAATAGAGGCTAATGCATATAGCCCAACCACACCAAGTGAATGAAATTAATATGAATGAATGAATTGGTGTTGACAGCTAGTCTGGAAACAAATGTCACACAGAAATTGCTGCAAACTAGAGTCACCTTCACTATGCCTACACTACCTACCGATCTAATTATTATGATTGTGACCTGAGGCGGGTTTACCTACACTATAGGGTAAGCACGTGGTTCCTTTACCCTACACAATAATTTGGTTTCAATATGAAATCAACCTTAAAAGAATTTTGATCGCTATGATTATGACATAGCGTATAATTATTTTATAAGTAATGTTTTCTTGTACCGCTAGATGGCGCCACTGTTCGCTTAAAAACGTCAAATCAGAAAAATAAAAAAGAAATGTTTTAAATAAATATTTGCGTGTTAGCTCTCGGCTACAGTTCAGTATACACAGTGGGCCGCTGTCTACCATTATACAAACGGAATTAGCTATTTCATTTCCCTACAGACCCTTAAATTGTACTAATTTATATAAAAAATACACTTTTGTTTAAGAAAATCTTTCAATACCACAATTTAACACTATTTAATTAAAACTATGATTGAATGGCAAACTCAATATAAAAATAAATTCAAATCCATTTATTTGCCATAAATATGGTTAGTAACATAGTTAGTTTTTACATTAGTAATATATCCCTTATAGTGTCCACATAAAGACTTAAACTAGTTATGAATTCATTTTCATGAATTACCTTAAAAAAATTCTATTCTCTTACAACATCTGTAGGTTCCAACTGGAACACTTGGACTTATCAAAATACAATTGTAGTGAATAATATGCAGCAAATGTATAACGCCTATATGCATTTTACGGTCAGCCATGTGCATCAATTATTTGAGTCCACTCACAAAGAATGTTACTGACAATTAGTCGTTAACAATTGTTTCCTAATTAACAAACAACTGTATAATTATATCAAGCAATTTCTCAGTTTAGAAAAATAAAAAATCTGTTAAATTGTTACTATATTCAAGCTGTGTGATATAAAATGCTGGCTTACGATTGGCTCGGCCTTCCCTCTGGTGCTGGTCTATTGTAAGAGTTGATTCTTCTCTTGATTGCGATGAAATGCTGATTATAATTTTGGTGCACAATTTATTTGTCGGCATAGTTCCGAGCGCGTGCGTTCACGAAGTTCTTGCTAGTTACCGAGAGGGCGCTGCCATCGGGACGAAATAAGGTGGCCAGCAAAATAGATAATAAATAGGGGAAAAATTAATCTATGATTCTGGTACGGAACACAAGCCTACTACGTTTTTTTGTAAGGAAGTTTTAGTTTCGCGCGTCACCGATAGGTTCGCATTGGACAAGTAAAGGCCACAGAAGAATATGCACGTGTTCTTCTCCACTCGTATATCCTGTAAACGTCGCAGACACATCGCTGCGAATAAAAAATGCTATTAGATTTTCCTAACTCGATTTACTTCCCCCCGTGGAGGGGGCGAGGGCGGAACGGTTGGCGCATATTTTTCCCGCGCCTCTTCTCTGGATTAAGTCGATTATCAAAATTGAGAAGATCCTAATGGCTCAATAATTCAAGGTAATACGTTTGATTTGTAGTCTGGAGAGGAGAAGTGTTTTTTTAATATATTAATCTCTACTAATATTATAAATGTGAATGTGAGTTTGTTTGTTACGTTTTCACGCAACAACTACTTAACCGATCATCATGAAACTTTGTACACATATTTTTGGAGGTACTACAAGTAACATAGGATACTTTTTATTTGAAAAAATATAAATAAATATATAAACTCACATTCACATTTATAATATTAGTAGGGATAAATACCATTTACCCTTTATTTGTTAGTCTCCTAATCTACTCGAATTTATATGCGAATCTAATATTAGTGCTGTCACGTCACAAATGTATTTATTTAAAATATCTATGAAGAAAATTAACCAATATGTATATGTATTCTATTTATCTAAATTGCATTACCCAATACTAACACTGCTTCTTTTATGACAATTAGTGATCTGGAAGAAATTACCTTTAGTGATAAGATCGCCAATTGCTCTAAATCTGTTTCTTATGTATTAGATTGTATTTGTATAAAAGATATAATCGTTTTAAAAAAGAAAATGTAATACAAATATTTGTTAGTTTTTATTTTCTCTTTGCACGAAGCAAAGATTTGTAACGAAATTAATTGTCAACACAGCATAAACTCTTCTTTGTCAGGGTGACAATGATTTAGAGACGTTGAGAGACAAGTGTCACATAAACTTTTATAACAACAACATGCATTTAAATTTCGTATCCTAGACTCTTTATTTACTATGACTGTATATACATTAATTGTACTAATTAGTAAAGATGCTTAATTAAAGCTAAGCAAGAATTGTACCTACTAATACTAACATTGTATTGTACAGGCTATGATTAGCGAGTTTCTTGTGATTTCTTCTCGTTATATGCCTTTCAGAAATCTCATAGATTTGGAAAAGCCTAATCGGAATGTGAAATAAAGATTTTTTTATATTGATTTTGGTAATATTTGAAATACGTAATGTTTGATATTAATTCGGCATGTGACCACATTTTACGGCCTATATGAGACAATTATAACTATGTCGTTGAAAGTGAACCCAGAATTATTGTTATACAAAAATGCAAAATAATGGTGCCCGTAGTGTTTTATTTCAATTCTAGCTTTTCCCTGTTTACTGGAGGGTTAGAGTTGTTTGTCTCGCTTAATTAGATCTTGCGTCCCTTTCTCACCCCACACCCCGCACCCCGCACCCCCTCATTACGCATTTATAAATGGCAGTTAATGCTCTTTGATGTAACGCACGGTTTTATATTGAAATCCGAGAAGGAATTATTTTTGCGTCTTTGGGTGTTCTTTGGTTTACTGCGGGCGATGTATAAATAATTATTACAATAAAATGTAGCAGGGATGATGGATGAGGGATGATAGCAGGGGTCATGCATTTTTTAAATATTATGAAAAAAAAACGTATGCAAAAATTTAGCTTTGGATCGCTGGCCAGCACTTTAAACCGTTAACATCTATAAAATCGCAATTTAGAAGCAATTTCAACAAAAGGTTAGTTCTATGTTAATGGGACTTGGTAACATATTCTTTATATAAATATTGTTTAATATACTTTCTCCTTTATATATTTTCATTATCGTAATCGCTACTAATATTAAAAATAAGAATGTGAGTTTGTTTGTTACGTTTTCACGCAACAACTACTTAACCGATCATCATGAAACTTTGTACACATATTTTTGGAGGTACTAGAAGTAACATTATTTTTTACTATAGTTTCCAACTGACTATAGTTTCAGCTGTTTGGAATCATATTGATTCATTTCTAAATGATCTTTGATACTTAGTTAATGACTTAAAAGCGAGCAAAGCCGCGGGTAAAAGCTGGTATTGTATAATTGGATAAAATATATGAATTTATTGTAAAACGCCTGTCTATTCCATAGCTATACATAGGCGAGAATAGACGTTATAAATAATGACATAAGAAGCAGACCCACACATTAGTGAACTCGGAACCGCAAAATTCTTGTCACATCAACACTAGACACGCCTTTCCCGACTTCACTATCCCCGACTATAGAACAAATTACACAGAAATCCAGTCTCTTTAGCTTACAAAATAAGAATGCGAATAGCTTGTAATGAATAGCTCGAGTTAGATTTTGTTAAATTGCATTCTGCTGAACGAAAATGTAATATAAAGCTGCTTCTATCGTCGTAAATGTATATTTTTCCTTGAAAACGGCAAGACGCGAACAAGACACGTAAATTGCAACGATTGACTCCATTCATTGATATACTGTGATGTTTTATTGAGTATTCGAAATGCACTGTATCAGAAATATATATATATATATATATATATAGCGACAATTCAAGGGACCAAATAGAAGCTTGTGACATACGAAGGTTTGGAACTAATTACTCTCACTTATAAAGGAATGTGATGCTTAAGTCGACTTGCGAGTTTTGAGATTTTCATGGAAGTATTATCGTTTAGAAGTCTAGAGATAACGCTTGAGTAATAATGATTTATAATAAATAATAAATCTTTAAACACTACAACCATTAGACAGTAATCAAAATAAAATAGTAATATGTTGCATATACTTATATATCAAATATTCAGTTTAAACATTTTTTTATTTCTGTTATTTATTAATAAGTAACGATTGAATTGATTTTTTATAAACGCATGTAACAGAACGTAATGACAGCTAGGTGGCAGTAGACAGTTGCAATGGATTATATTATCATTGGTTAAAAATCACGTTAACAATTTTTCATGCATGTGATTGGTCTATTTTGTTTCGTATGTCTGAGTGAAGGGACTTGAAAATTACTTATTATTACACTTATCCAGGTTCGATTTTCAGGTATTTCCAGATATCCAGGTTATATTTATATATAAATCAATGGCACTTTTCGTTGTAATTTTATAACTCAAGAACGGGCTCACCTATCCAAACCAAATGTTTAGGCTTTGTTCGGAATATTTAGTAGATGGTTTATGTGAAGTTTACACAAAATCGGTAGAGCAGTTCTTCATTTATCACATTTTTTTGTAAATAATGAATTCAATAAATGGCGGATTGTGCTGTCATATTGAAACTATTTTCAGTGTTGACAGTAATTGAAACTTTTTATGTCATTCATGCTGTTTGATGCATGAATTTGATGTTCCAATTATTTTTTTTTAAATATTTCACTTTATACGTACCGGACCGCTAGTATTATTATATTTAGAAATGTATCTTTAAAAAGATATTGTAAAATTAATGAAGCAATAAATTCTACTTATCCGGGTTACAATTTCTAAGAATTTCATCTTGAGAAATGAGAATTATTTTAACAGAAAAGGGGATTAAGTTATGTAAATAAAGATTTTAACAAAGACTCTTTAATTAATGAGGATATTGTTGCGTTTAATTAATACTCAATAAATTAATTCCGTTTCATGAGATATCACGCCGCTGTTCTATAATTATAACATAGATAGAATTCAATTTATTTATTTATTTACTTTTAGTAAATGGGCTCCAATAGAGCGCTTTTACTCGTCAATACAAATATTAAATTTAATAATTATCAATTTGATTTAGCTGCTGTATACATGCTAATGTCATAATAAATATTATTTATAGCAAAAATTTAAATGAAATGAAAATCGTTTATTAGCACTAAAGGCACTTGCTCATCGTTAGACTCTACCATGACTTCGGAAAGGCGTATGACGAGAAGAAGACCACAAGAAACTCGTCAATACATGTACATGAAATAATTAACAAAAGAAGCTGAGAAAAAAACTTAATATAATTACGAGGTGTAAAATTAAAATCAAATAATCAGAATCTGCGAAATTTTGGGAAGACGTATAACGAGAAGAAATCATAAAAAAAACTGCCGTACGATATATTTTAGTATTGGTAGGTACAATTCTTGCTTAGCTTTAAATTACATCTATAAAAATGTAATACAATTACAGAATACGTTCATAAAACCATATCACTGCTGTTGACATTGATTGATTATTATTATTATTATTATTTTTATGCTAGACTTGACATTTTATTATTAATACTATTCTATTCTGTAATTTGACTCCTCCTTGCATGGTGTATTGGAATTAACTGTAAAACCATGCAAGTGACTGTACTTATATAAATAAATAAATAAATAAATAAATAAATCACTGGTTTCTAAAACGAACACCAAAAGCAAATGAAACAAAAATTATTTATAGACTAGTCTAGACGCGTTTATAAATTTTTTTTTCTTTTCTTGAAACGGCTCTATCGTAACAGCTTGGAAGACGAATACGAGCTATTTGTTATAGAGAAATTGTAAATTGCTGAATCTTGTCAGTGCTCTATCCCAAAACTAAACTAAGAAAAAATACCAAACTGTCAATGCTTCATTACATAACTGACGCGTTGAAATTTAGCCGAAATCTCATAGCAGTATAGATGCGTCTAGACCAGTCTATGAACACTAATTCATATTATTGTGGGTTGATACCTGTGTGGTTGCATCTAATTTTAATTCTTGTGAATTATGTGATTTATGAATTGTTATTTACTTTTTTGTTAATTTAATAAACTATTATCATTTAGAAAAAAAATATATATTTACTAGTAAATTTTCAAATTTACTACTAAAGTTAAAACTAACCAAAGAAATTGCGTGCACAATAAACTTAGGAGGCAAGAGACCGTTAAATAACTTCGCTAGATAATATTCCTTGTGAGAAACATCGAAATAATAAAGATATTTAGTTATTGTTCAAATTAGGATATTAAAAATACCCTTCTTTGTGCATACTCGCTGTAAGAGATCAGTTAGTACTATTTTTAATGGAGCGCTCACACTATGCGTATAGCACTTAGTTTGGGGATAAACATCAATTGGCTTGGCTTTAGTTGAGGACCCCAAGGCTGTACGAATAATGCAAAGGTTAGGTTAGGCTAGAGTTGGCTCTGTGGGCTTATCACGAATTTTAGTCTGGCTTTCGAACCGAGTTCGTTTCAAGCGATTTGTATGGAAATTTGAGCAGCGCCACCGCGTGCGGATTTGGAACTACAATATTTTAGATACTTTTTGTTAATTTTCGAACGTCTCGATCTTTCGTTCATTTGATAGATTACTGGTGCTCGTTAGTCGTTAGTAAAAATTCATGATCTCGATTGCTAACGGATCCGTTTTACTTGTGACAGCTCGATTCGAAAGCCAGACTAAATTTGTGATAAGCCGTAAGTACGACAGCCGTTATAGCCTGTTTTTCTTTTTTGAATTTAGTAAAAAAAGATTTCACATTTTTACATTTAGTAATTCCTGGGGTCCTCAACTAAAGCGTTATCCACGCCACGCTGATTAACCACCAAAACACTTATCTCCAACTTAATATACAAAAATATCTTATGATTTTATAATCTACAAAAAGATAAAGTTGTCGCATTTGGTATTATAATATGAACACGACGCAGTAGGGTCGGCATCGCAAACGCTTATCCGGATAATCTGTGACGCTATCGTCGGCTGCAGTTTTTTTTTTGCCGACGCTCCCGTGGATTACGCGTTATGAAGCATAGGGTTGACAATTTACACTCTAAGCGAAAAATTTTTATCCATATTATCGTATATTTTTTACGAGAAACGAATTTTTATCTATATAAATTGTATATACACGTTAGATCAGTGGTTCTCAAAGTTGACTGGGCTCCGACCCATCTAATAAAAATTTCTAATTTTAGAAATAATCTCTTGGCTATCTTAGAAAAGTGGAGTAAAAGTAACGAGTCGCAGTCTTATTTATTCTAATTAGAATACAAGCATTTCGAATATAAATGAAGGAATTTACATTTTGGGATCCACTGGTCGTGCCCCATAGTTTGGGAGCTTCTGTGTTAAATGTGTTTGCATTCAAATTATACATCATTACCCAGTTCTACCAAAACTAAATTATCTATAGTTGAATTCCAAGTAATAAATATAATATTATAATTGTCACCCCTATAATATGGGATTGCGTTCCAATTCATCTCATACTTAATCACTGTCTAGTGAATTTTAGAGTGTGATGTCCGCCATTTTGAAATGCTTATTGGTGTGAAAATGGTTTATGACTTCATAATGGCTAATCCAATTATGGTTTTGCGACTGAAATTAATCTTGTTTTTATACTATTTGGTACAGCTAGTGTTAAGACCGCTTCCACTATGCCGGCGTCTTGCCTCTATGCCTCTTGATAGTTAGCAGGCACCATGGGCGTAGCCACGGTGGGGCACTTTGAGGCTCTTGCCCCACCCTGGCTCTATCCTGTAAGGTACCTAATCAAACCTAAAAAATTTAATTATCTAGGTACTAACTACAATACTTAATATCCGTAAGAAAGTTCACACTCGTCAGTCGTCAGTCGACACAAAAAAAAATAACCGGGGTAAGACCGTGGGTATAGTTTGCTAGTTACATATTATTTTAGACTGCTGTCTCACCCTGAGCCCATGGCTAGCTACGCCCATGGTAGGCACTATTGATAGAACCGCAAAATATAAAGTCTTGAAGAAAAAAAAGAAACAATATTTTGCGAAGAAAATCATTTTCCTTGGGAATTTTCAATCAATTTAGCGGAAAAAATGGCTTTTTCGGTGTCTAGATAAAGGAAGAACTAATTCCACCTCATGACAGGTTATTATGAGGAAAGCGTCCCGTCTATTTTCGTGTGACAATAACGAATTTAATAGATGAAGGAAACCAATTTTTGCTTTTGTTTAAAGTTTTATTTCTTTTGACTTGAATAACCGAGAAATGTGTTGAACAATTTTTTTTAAATTTATTTACTTTTAGTAAATGGGCTCCAATAGAGCGCTTTTACTCGTCAATACAAACAAATGAAATAAATTTATTAATTTAATAATTATCAATTTGATTTAGCTGCTGTATACTGGCATTGTCCACTTACATACTAATGTCATAATAATATATAATAATCTACTATGATGTAGAAGAATAGCTGCTGTATAGGGGCATTGTCATCCTATTGTATACCTAAGGGTAAACATAAAATGACATTGGTTATGTCCAAGCTTTTTTATCAAATAACAAGAAGATAAGACGTTTTCAATCATATGATACTGTAAAACACAGGTCAATGTTTTGGTCTCAGACAGGGTATTGTACTTGATAGTATCAAGACAATCGTAGAACACATCTTTTCAGTATTAGATCTATTCCAAAGACAGAGTATACTACATTGTGTAATTGAAGTAACCAAAATATATATAGTTTTTAATTAATAACATACGTAGTTATATCGCAGAGACATATAACAATAATTCGACGCGAAGTTGGTTGCAAGTTGAAGCCGTCTAAGTCCCGAACTTGGTTGCTAATAAAGTCACAAGTGAGTTTGTGAAACAACTACCATATCTTCACGACGCACTGCTACTGGAATGGGGTAACCAGAATGTGGACTATGAAATTAAACCACATGCTTTCATCTAGGTTATTAAAACTGTACCAAGATGACCTGAAAAAGTCACTTTACGGGTCTTAAAGAAGTATTTGACGATAAACTTTTTTTTTTAATTTGTACGATTCGTTATTATTTTTTATATTAGCTGTGACCACTTTTATATTAGTGATCACATGCTTGATGTTAAAGAGTGTATCCCTTGGGCGGAGATAGCTGTTATTTCGTTATAATTTGTTGCTATATATTATCCTCAAAATAGCGTGTATAATCGTCACACTACATTTTCAGTAGAATATGTTGTTTCACTAATCCCAGTTAGCGATAACTATCTGCTTAGAAACGCATGCACATATAATATATCTATATGTAATCATATCAATATATTAACATTGTAGGTACTATATACTTAGGTATAAACTTTATTTTCATTAATTGTAGTAGCTATGCAAGAATGTATCTACTAACACTATATTATACAGGCTATGATTGGCTAGTTCTTTGTGATTTCTTCTCGACATATGCCTTTCTGAAATCTATAAGAGCCTTAAAGGGCCTACGTAAAATATATATTTTTTTATTTTGAACAATTATTAATAAACAAAGCATTTTGCACTCTAAATCAGTGTTTCCCAACCTTTGCCTTTCTAAAATTCTTATGCCCTCTCCTATGTAACCAAACACCCAGTTGATAATTATTTACCACAATTATTTAAGAATTTCCTTTTTTTTTAAATTTGACACCGAAATCTAGCATTGCATTTAAATGGCCCGGAGCGAAAGGGTTAAACTCGTGTTAACCCTTACCAATGACATCCGATACTTAATATTATTATATGTACTATTAAAATGAACAAGGAATTATTACAGTTGCTGCGTATTGTATTATTAAGTATAATTATTAGAGATGTGCCGATTATGACTTTGGCCGACTAGCCGATTACGGTTTAGGGGATTCCCGTGACGCTTCGTTTACAGCAAGTATCGCGAAGAAGGCTTTAAAAACTTTATGAGGAAAGTTAAACCAAAATATAACATACAGGGCAGAAAGTATTTCACAGAGAACATCATTCCTCAACTTTACCTCAACTTGTTCCAATAGGAATCTACGGATGATGTTCCTTTTACGCGAAATACGATATGCAACAATTTTGGCTAAAACCTAAACCTACACTACCTATCTACCTATACTACGAATAAGCCCGGGACCTCAGCAGTCAGATTGGTGTATTTCGTGTCACTGATGCATCTAATAGAAAATTAGAAACGTCTGAATCCACGTTTTAGCGAAATAAATTTCGTACCCCTTATCTATCCCCAATTTATCGTATGTGAGGGACAATTCATCCCTAATTTATTGTGAAAGGGGACAATTGTGTACTTAAAGCTCTGTTATCGTCTTAATTTATTATAAACACCATTTAAATTAGACTTTTATAGTATTTGTTGCTTATAAATAATTATCTATATATAGGTACATATATATGATGATCCATGGCACTTTTCGTTGTAATTTTATAACTCAAGAACGGGCTCACCTATCCAAACCAAATGTTTAGGCTTTGTTCGGACTATTTAGTAGATGGTTTATGTGAAGTTTGCACAAAATCGGTAGAGCGGTTCTTCATTTATCTCATTTTTTGTAACAAATTAATTCAATAAATGGCGGATTGTGCTGTCAAATTGAAACTATTTTCAGTGTTGACAGTAATTGAAACTTTTTATGTCATTCATGCTGTTTGATGCATGAATTTAATGTTCCAATTTTTTTTTTAATATTTCACTTTATACGTAGCGAAGCACGTACCGGACCGCTAGTAGATTACATTCTTTCTCTTCTCAGGCCGGCATAGTGAAGCGTTTACACAGATGTTTGTCTGTAGTAATATAAAATGAAAGTTCTCGAAAGAAGACAATTCCCAAATATTCTATATTATGTTAACAAGTTGTTAAAGACATTTTTACACACACATATTTATTTAAATACTAGCTTTTACACCCGGCTTCGCTCGCATTTAAGTCATTAATTAATAAGTATCAGAGATTATACTAACTATAGTCAATTGGAAACTATTATTGCTGCTATTTCGCAATATATTATATATTTGAGTTCGTGCAAAAGAAAAATCCACTTTTCGCTTTTCAGTTTTTATTAGGACTGCTTGACATTGACAGTCGTATTTTTTATAAAACTTAATATAATTTATAAAAATCAAAAGGAGGTTGCGGTCGCCAACAACTATAGTAAAAAATAATTTCATTTTTAAATAAAAAGTATCCTATGTTACTTCTATTACCTCCAAAAACATGTGTACAAAGTTTCATGATGATCGGTTAAGTAGTTGTTGCATGAAAACGTAACAAACAAACTCACATTCACATTTATATTAGTAAGGGATATCCTTTTCCTATTACTTTCATTAAGCCTACCAAAAACTCTTTAATAAATGCGCGTGCGCTGTGCTACTTTGTTGCAAGCAAAATTAAATTTAATACCAAGGCGGATGACTTTGGCGACTCAAAATTAAAAGACTATAAGATCGAAGAAGATCTAGAACCGAACTTTTTGGTTTAATATTAGTAAATATAAACCAAATCATCTACTTATCTTTACTTTTTGAACGTCCGCTAGTTTAATATTATGTTAATTTTCAGTCTAAACATATACCTATTATACTATCTACATATAAAGGCACATATATAGAAGTAGATATAGGTCGGGGCGTTGTTTGGCTTTCGACTCATCTGTCTGGATTACCATCACGCTGTCAGATAGCACTGAGGGTGGCAGCTTTAAACACGCCTTTGGAGTGTTTTCATTAATTTTTCATGCATTCTTATTTGAAAAATCATACACGATTAAATATATACAAAAATTAAATTTGACAAAAAAACACACTATCAGATAAAAATCCTGGGAGCTCGAACTAGCTATGGAAAAAAAGTGTTATGGTGGAGGGAGCATAGATGATGAATTGAAAAAAACATATAATGGGTCTGAGTGCCTTTTAATGATGTTATAAATATTTTATCATAATAAGATATAGTCTATGTACATTATGTTTATTTATAAATTTAAATTACATAATACATTAAATGTAGTTTAATCATGACGTGATGCCTAATAGTTGGCTTGTAAATTTCAAAGTAAATTTTAAATGCATACCTCTCGGTCTATGTTAACGTTGGGACAGCATAGTGGGACGTCCGGACGCTAATTGCAATAACTCAGCACTAAACCCATCGTCTGACAACAAATTATTACTAGTACCTAATGTATATGACTTTGAAGATATATATATACTTCGTTCGCGTAGTAATGAAGATATAAAGTACTATGAAGTTTAAATTTTAACATGAAAAAGCAGTTATTGTGACATAACTGTAATAGTTAGACATATGGTGTTGCTGACTTTATTGTAGATATTGATGTCCTTTATAAAACTGTATAACATCACTTTGCTCTATTGTCAATAATTTTCGCAACATACGCAATATAATGATTTTTTTCACACTTTGGGTTACATTATTGAAGTTTTCATACGGATCCCTAACGTTTTTGATAATATTCTATAGCCTATGTTCATCAGGGATAATGTAGGATTCTAATGGTAAAAGAATTTTTCAAATCGGTTCAGTAGTTTCTTCGTTCGGAGCTTATTCAATGCATACAAACAATCAAATGTTTCCTCTTTATTATATTAGTATAGATAAACTTAGATGTTATCTCAAGAAGAAGTTGTAGCGAAAATGTATGCGGAAGGCTTCGAGGGTGTCGCGATAACATCACCCCTTATGTCTGGACTTGTCAGCGCTTTGACACGCGAACTTAAACACGTCCCATTTGTATGACAATAAAGCATATTTATTTACATTGTCTCCACAGACAGACTGCCTGACGATGGATAGTTACCACAGAATAATGAGATACTACTGTTGACCTGGACGGTACTTAGACCTGAATGGAACTGAAGGAAGCACTTCTGTACATATATCAAAGACTAGCAGTCCGTCCCGGCTTCGCACGGGTGGAGATTTATTTTTTAATTAATCATTTATAATTTTAAAACGCAGTTGTATCTAATAATATAAAAGGAATGTATGTAAAATGTTAAACAGTAGTTATAGTGTCATAACTACAATAGTTAGACATATGCTATCGAGACATTTTTTGTAGATATTGATATGTTTTTTAATATTGTATGGCAATTTTTAGCAACCTTGTGTTACATTATTGTAGTTTTAGTAAGGATCCTTATTTTTTTTCCTGTAATTTATATAGCTTACATTAATCAGTGATAATGTAGCATTCAAATGGTGAAAGAATTTTTGAAATCGGTCCAGTAGTTTTTAAGTCAATTCGTTAGAAACATACAAACTTTTCCTCTTTATAATATTAGTATAGATCAGCCATTCTCAAAGTGGTGTTCCGTTACTGCAAAAAAATACCTACCAAAGGGAGATTATAAGGTTACATCTAAATATTCCAACTAAATATTACATTGCAATATGATTATTCATAAAAATATAAATTAGTGTTTTATAATTATATTAAGGCTTTTTCCTTCGCCAAAAAAGTTTGAGAGCCGCTGGTATAGATTAATCTACTTTAAAAAGATAAATTATAATAATAATTTATAATGTAATGTAGTGTATGTAATGAATCCACTAGCTATTAGGTGCACCCATATCCGTAATGCGCATAATCAGAGGTTTCTATTGGGAAAATCATTTTAAATTCATTACGTTTACGAATGGGCGTCACAAACGCTATTACACGTGATGTAATGACCGCGGACCTCACGCAGGGAATTATGTAAATTATTATTGAACATCATTCAATTTCACACGAAAATATCACGATTAAAGGGTTTGTCCCGTTTCTACCGTGTGATTTTTGACCAGCGGTAAAATGTTTGTAGTTTATGTACTATATTAAATAATTATAAATTAATATAATATATAGAAAGTGAATTTGTTTTGTTTAGTTGTTGACATTGATTGGTTATTATTATTATTTTTTAAGCTATTTAGACTTGACATTTTATTATTAATATTATTCTATTTTGTAATTTGACTCCTCCTTGCATGGTGTATTGGAATTAACTGTAAGACCATGCAAGTGACTGTACTTATATAAATAAATAAATAAAAAATATTATAATAGAAGTCAATCAACCGTGGAATTGTATTGAAGATTTTCAACACGATTTTTCTAGTTAGTATTTTGTCAATAATAAGGTAATCACAAAGAAAAGTCAGCAAGCAACAAACAGACTATTCCTGCCCGTGTAAACCTTCCAGGTTGGTAAGACTGGTTTCTCACCTCACCGCAGTAGCCCCATACTTTCAAATTATTTAAATTATATTCGCGAGCAATCTAATACATCTAAAGGTCGGATAATTGCTCCAATTAGGACAAACCCTTGGGATTGGAATGTAAATTACATAATTAGGAGACATTACGCCCCGCAGACCGATGAATAAAAAATATATATACACTAAGATTATGTTGGAAGAAACGACTTCTGAACGCTATATTTTGACTTCCTATAATTGCGCGAGATACTAAGAAAATTTTATGCTAATAAAAGAAGATGTGGTCGCATACTATAATTATTTTAAATAGTCTGAATTAATTTTTAATTTGTAAATTCAGTCAGTTATGATCCATTTATATAGTACTAATTGTTGCCAGCGACTTCGTTCGCGTAGTAATCTATATATATAAAACTCAAAGGTGACTGACTGACTGACTGACTTAGTGATCTATCAACGCACAGCCCAAACTACTGGACGGATCGGACTGAAATTTGGCATGCAGGTAGATGTTATGACGTAGGCATCCGCTAAGAAAAGATTTTAATCAATTCTACAAGGGGATAAAATAGGGGATGAAAGTTTGTATAAATCTTATTAGATTTATTTCATTCATTATTACGCAGACGTAGTTGCGGGCAACAGCTAGTGAAGATATAAAGTACTATGAAGTTTAAATTTTAACATGAAAACGCCGTTATTGTGACATAACTGTAATAGGCATATGGTATCGCACACTTTTTTGTAGATGTTGATGTCCTCTATAAAACTGTAGTACATCACTTTGCTCTATTGTCAATAATTTCCGCAGCGTACGCAATATAATGATTTTTTTCACACTTTGGGTTACATTATTGAAGTTTTCATACAGATCCCTAATGTTTTTGAAAATATTCTATAGCCTGTGTTCATCAGGCATAATATAGGATTCTAATGGTGAAAGAATTTTTCAAATAGGTCCAGTAGTTTCGGAGCTTATTCAATACAAACAAACAAACAAATGTTTCCTTTTTATTATATTAGTATAAATATCGGGTTCTATTAATGAGGTAGGATTTATAAATTCACAATTTTATAGGAGAACGAATTAAAGTTGTCATTGTGCATAGTTTGTTTGTGTAGATTCTTCGCTGTTGTATTGAGTATGGTTAGAAACCATTTTTGTGAGATGAAGAATTATCTTTGAAAGCTATTTTAACATAAAAAACAGCCGCATTTATGATATAACAGAAGAATAATTTTACAACTAACAGAAATATTACGTTTAAAAACAAATCGCCTTGCAAATGGATTCAGTTATTTCAGCTTTTCATTTATATGGAAGACTTTGTGAAATTGGTAAGGTTACTTTGAACCTATAATAAACTTAATTTGGTTGTTTTAAAGTACTTTACGATGTATCTTTGTGTATTTAAGCTAAGTTTGTTAAATATAGATTGTATTTTAGACCCAAAGAGAGATACTCACTAAGTTGATGTGAGACTGGGTTCTTTTGTCTACCATAAGGTAGCTAGAAGTTGCTGAAAGGATTGAAATAATATGAAACCTCTGGAAGTTCAACAAATATACTCGTGTCCAGTTCAATCACCAATTTTCATGTGGAAAATTGATAAAACACGTAATTTCCTCGCAAGATTATGTGGCCGAAACAGTCATCCATTTAAAGGCTTCGTGTTTGGGCCCCATTCATTGTGGAGTTGAGCGAAGCCTTTTACTTAAAAGGTAGACCAGAAGCCGACGTCCGGAAATTACACAACTATTTAATGTGTACACGCTTTTCAGACGTTTCTTATTTTATTTCACTTGTCTAATAGTATAATATCATGTAGCAAATATGTTTGCAAGTAATTATTTTTCCAATACCTCTGCTAAAAAGACTGCAACCATTTTAAATTAGAGTTATTACACATGTTTAATTTATAATACAACTAGCTTTTACCCGCGGCTTCGCTCGCATTTAAGTCATTAAATAAGTATCAGAGATCATTTCAATAGAAATAAATCAATATGATTCCAAACAGCTGAAACTATAGTAAAAAATAATTATTTTTTTTGATAAAAAGTATCCTATGTTACTTCTAGTACCTCCATAAATATGTGTACAAAGTTTCATGACAATTGCTTATGTAGTTGTTGCGTGAAAACGTAACAAACAAACTCACATTCACATTTATAATATTAGTAGGGATTGGAATTATTTTCAGCAGATGAAAAATAAATTACAGTAATACCTAATATTTTAATTCTATCCAGTTTTATTCCATGAAAAAAGCAGTTTATTTTTGCGATACAATTTTGACAACTAGAGCTATATATGTATAGAATCATTAAGTCTCCTGGTGTAGATTAGCAGATCTAGCAATGCGGTCAGTGGGACATCCGACCCGACACGCAGATACTGTCATGAATATAGATTTGTTACGGACATTGACTCGATATACTGACGATACACAAATGATCTTACGTCAAATTACGTTGTATAGCTCTTCCTTCTCTACCCATCTTTAAGAAATCTTTAAAAGAATATTATCTCCCTTCCTAGTATTTATGTATTATAGTATATTAGCTTATGTATGTATCTATGTAACATGGTGTGTATTGTGTGTAGTTCATATGTCTATATTTGTATAGATTTATAACTCCCGCTATTTATCTTCTGCATTGCTCAACATCTAAAAGTTGGTTACCTGGAAGAGATCGCTTCTTAGCGATAAGGCTGCCATCTCCTTACACACTTACTCTGTATTATTTTTTATGTATTATTAAGTAATAAATAAATAAAAATATAGTTTAACACTAGAAAGACTGAACTTTAGTATATATGTACCTATATCTAGGTTAAACACATATGTATATACCGGAAATGAAGGAGGGAGAGGTAACTACTATTATCAATAACCGCATTTACATGTCGTACAAAAAGTCACAAAATTCTGTCATTATATACATAGTTGTTTTTCTAATTGAAATCAAAAAGCAGTCAAAATGACTTCTTCGGGCAATCTAGTGTTAAAAGTATCTGAGGACAGTCAAGTCTAATCGGGAAGAATCTGCCAAGTTGTTTATAGACTTATAAAACATGCTATAAGTACCTATATGAAATATCTCGGCAATTTAAAGTAAATTCAGGACATTGATTTTACTAATATGCCGGCAAATTGGTTTTATTTTGTCATTGTCGGACCCTTGGCCTCGAGGGTCAGCGGATGATTTTGACAGAAGTGGCTGACACTTCTCAATATGATTGACTAATTTAATTTTATTATTGAAAAGGGTGTTTTTTTATACACGAAGCTCCCGAGGGAGTGAGTCTTGAATAAATATGAAGGTGGTAATTTATTTCGGTTTTAATATTACGTTTAATTTTGGAACTAATTATATTTCTTTATTTTTTGTTACAGGACCTCCAGGACCACCAGGGAAAAGAGGGAAAAAAGGAAAAAAAGGAGATTCTGGAGAGCCTGGTTCACCTGTAAGTGGAAAGCTTCATTCATTCCTAGCACTAGTCCCAAAAATGCGTAGTCATTTGCTTATGCAAATTTTATGTTGTGTTTTGTTCATTAAGTTCCAGCTTTTTTATTTTTGCTTTGCAGGGGTTGACGGGGGCACCGGGGAAAAATGGATTTCCGGTATTATGCTATTTTGTTTTACGATTATTTCTGATTTATTTTCTTTTCCATTTCTCTGTTTCCAATCTCTTTGTTAAACTCTGACGTTCGAATGTTTCTTGAAACTTGATGGGGAACTTCATAAAATTCATAGTTTACAATCTTTGTGGAGCAGCAACATCCAACAGATTAGCATTTACAATTAGAACTTAAATACATAAGGTTATTACCGTTGATCCAATTTGACATTTAGGAAACGATATGGTCAATTTATTTTTGTAAATATTTGGATAAGTTTTGTGTTTCGGTCAGTAGTTATATTGCTATCCCAATTTCAGGGTAGCAAAGGAGAAAAGGGGGAACGAGGATTTATGGTAAGAGCTTTCTCTACCCCCTGAAGTGAGGCTTGTAGATAGTAGAACCTAACCATTAAGGCCTTTTATAATTTGTATCAATGTTTTGATGATTTCTAGCTGTTATTCGTCTGAAATTACTTTGACTGTTTAAAAAAATAAACTGTCAACTACTCTTGGTTATATTGGAGCAGGAGACATGCTGACTGTTTGCATAGTATTTAGTAAATTATTGTCGGCACTAGTCGGTTGTCGGACCCCGTTGAAGCTAAAAACAAAACACAAATCTGCTTGCGCGGCGCGATCTTGTGTGGAAGCAGGGAGAGAATCATCGCCTCAGACATCCGACAAATGTGAACAGCGTCATACTTACTCATAGGCGAGCGAGGTTGGACACGATTTTGTTCCGGCCGTAGAGAGCTCGCAATACAGCCGACATTTCTTGTCGGCGCCGACACAAAATCGGTGTCGGACAAGTGTGAATAGCTTCATATAAAATACTCTACTACTGGAACATCCGATTAAAATCCGGACCCGACAGACGACAAGTGTGAACGTAGCATTAGACCTCTGAGGTCGTTAATAAAAGAAGTAGCTCTTTATTTATTACGTAAAATATTTTGTTTTTAATATTCAGAGAAGTAGAGTTAATGTTGAAAGCATAATTAAGGAGCTATCTGATTCCTCGTCGACTTGGTGCTATTATAAAAGGTCCGTATGTGTTCGTAGATTAATAGTAGTTTCCCTTCTAATGCGTGTTGTTAGTTGCTTTGGGTTTGATGTAACGAAATGTTTAAGATCCTTTCATTTTACAATCCTGCGGTTAACACTACACTAATCTATGTTTATTTCGGAGATAATAATTAACCACGTTTTTTTAATTAAAATTTGTTTTAATATATTTTTTTGTAATATTATGATCCTGTTGTCGGTGTAGGTCTATTCTGGTCTAATCTATTCTGATGCATGTCTTTTATTACTTTCCTTCTTTTTTCTTTGCTTAATACGACTTTTATTCTAATTGGTGTCTTCACTTAAACCTATATACATATACATTAGAGATGTTCCGACTAGTCGGCCACTAGTCGGCGACTAATCGGCAAAAAGCGCCGACTATCCGGCTTCTTACTTTGTGTCTATTTCTCAATAAAATGTATGTGTTACTTCCTTGCAAAGAAAACATATTGATGACATTTATCTAACAAAATTAGTATCTTAATTAAAAAACAAATCAACATAATATTTAATGACATATATTGCAATACTGCGTGATGATATTTGAAACTATCGTCAAACTAGTGAGCTGTAAAACTCAAAAAACTTTTTTTGTTATTTATATTTGTCCACATGTCAGTAGTGACTGAAATTGCAGCAAATCAGCTGTAAACGAAGCGTCACGGGAATCCCCTAAACCGTAGTCGGTTTGGCCGATTAGTCGGCCGACTAGTCGGCTTATTTACAACCGACTAATCGGCTAGTCGGCTAGTCGGCCAAAGTCATAATCGGCACATCTCTAATATACATACTATATGTATAATATATAAAATTTTCGTAATAGGATTGTTGTAGTATTTGAATAAATTACTTTATCTAAGCAATAATATTTGTACGTTTCCAGGGACCGATCGGTTTGGACGGACCGAAAGGAGATCCGGTAAGTCAACAATATCTTTGTCTGTTCATATTGTAATCGTCTTACGTGAGCGTATTGCGTGTACTGCGACTCCTACACTCAGACACGACAAATGTTTGAGACAATTTTTTATACTTTATATTAGCTTTATATTGTTTTCTATGTTACTAGTATGAATATAAATATTTATTTTATTTATTTGTTTACTTAAGAATAATATTACATAATATAGTTTTCGATGGTCCCACACTAGGCATTGCCTGTCACGTGGGACCCATCACTTACAAAACTTTTAATAATTAACATTAGAACTAAATCTATTTATTTATTTATTTTTGTAATGTCTTTATAAGAATTTAATTTATATATGAATATAATATAAATACCTAAGTATGAATTAGTCTATGCCTGAGATGGCGAACCAATGGCACGCGACACAATATTTTGGGCACGTCACTGATCAGAAATTCATAATGCACTAAGAAGAAAGTGTGAAGTAGGTATTTTATGACAAGCGATTTAAATTATGTGTGTAGTTTTGCAAAATATATCTTTTTTGTAGTATATTAAAAGTTTTGAGTTGATAGTATTTATTATTATTTTTCCAATAATCACGTCTATAACCTCATTAAACATTTCACCTACCATTGCCTATGCTATATTGATTTCATAAGACAACTGTGCATTTTAAGCTAAATAGCAAAAAGCAAAATACTGTCGCAATAACGTTCAAATGCTCACGTAGGGTGAACCCCAGCGTCTTGACAGAAGCACAATTCGAAATCAACTTTATACATTTGATTTTAAAGCTGATTTGGTATTTTTATTGAGAATTTGTACAATTCTGTTATGTAATAGTACTTATATTCCTTCCATTCGTATGTAAAGAGTCTTACTTCATCCTGTTTTGAGAGTATATTCCGATGTCTGCTTTTTTATTTATTTATTTATCTATTTATGAATAATATTAATTAATATATAGTTTTCGATGGTCCCACACTAGGCATTGCCTGTCACGTGGGACCCATCACTTACAAAACCTTTAATCATAAACATTAGAACTAAATCTATTTATTTATTTATTTTTGTAATGTCTTTGTAAGTTTTACTTGGTTGTAGATTTTGTATTATTAAATTTAATTCTTCTTGTTCCAGGGTAGACCAGGTGATAAAGGGCATAAAGGTGATCATGGAAGTCCAGGTTATGATGTCTTTTCTGCTGTGAAGGTAATTTAATAAGACTGATACGAATTTAATAAAGAGTTGTAAGCAGACTGATGATGGCATTAGCCCAGTATGTTGTCCTGGGGAAGTACCACCACTTTCAAGCGGAACACCCAGGAAGTGACCTAGTCGCGTTTCGGGAGAGGAGTGTGCCCTGTTAATTTGGACAGAGCACATTTGTCTCCTCAAGTCGGCATAGTGGGGTCGACAAAAACTTTAAGGACCTTTGTTTTTTTACAAATTTACTACCACGAATCTGTATACTAGAAATTGCATAATTAATAATGTTTGAGGTCTGATTGAATAATTATAATTAAAAATTGCAGGGTGTAAAAAGATCAGTGGACAATTTTAGGATAAGTCCGTACACGTCCGCTGAAATAATAGCCGTGAAGGTAGTAATACAGTCATGTAATTAAAGCTTGTGTCGTGTTTTGTTTTTCATAGATTTTTTGGGCTTTCCATTTGTTTAGTTTCTGCGTTATTACAAAGCTTGTCGAAATTATATATAATAGTAGTTAAATAATGAATGGTTGGTCAATTTTAACACCACCAATGGCTTTTCGTGGTTTGTGGGTCTTATTTTAATTGTGAAAATGCAAAGGAAATTATTTAAAATTATTTTGCTTATAATTCCCGCTACATTAGGTCGATGAAGGAAAATAACCACCACCAACATTCAATAACCTGTCTCGACGCGTTTCGCCACTTCACGTGGCATCATCAGGATACGTGCGGTCGCTTCGGCTTCGCTTCGTTGACCTAATGTAGCGGGAATTATAAGCAAAATAATTTCCTTTAATATGGATTTCCGCAAAGTAACGCCTGAAACAACCAGTTATGTGAAAATGTAGTCTATAAAGCTTCGTAGTATCGGCATGTGTTGTTCATTTTTGTGTGCTTTAGGGACTACAGGCTGCCGGACATAATATATCTGCAAACACCATCATACAACTTAAGGTTTGTGTTTTGAAATGTTTACCAGTTAACCTCTTCATTAATTCTAATTATCTTCATTACTGCTACCACTAGAAAATGTTTGAAGGCTCCACTGTACCGGCTTAATGCTGGACAGATTGATGTATATAAATATTTATTTATTTATTTAAAACTTAGTACATCAGTACAGGCGGGCTTAATGCTAGGTAGCATTTTCTACCAGCCAACCTTTAAATATTTATTAAGAAAAAAATGTGAAGAGAGAGATACATAAATAAGATTACTATAACATATATAAAAACATAACAACAATATATAACTACAGTTACATACGATATAAGTGTATGTCAGGAATATCATGAGTTCTTGTATGAGGTATGCGAACAGTAGTTTTTTAAAAACGAGCCTATGCTAATCCCAAAACACGACTTCAATCATTTCTTGTCTCTAAATAGTGCGGAAATTGATACTTTAAAAGTTACTCTACGCATGTAGTTTTATTTTATCTCGTGAAGCTCACAAGTAATTCAAATAAATAGCTCCATTTGTCTTCTAAGAAGAAACTATCCAGGTTTAATCTTCTGACTGATAGCTACTATTTAAGCTAAATCTTGAATCTTGTTGTGGATGCGACACTGTTCACTAAGCTACATATTGTTGTGTTTTTTATTTATTTATTACTTCATAATACATAAAAAATAATACAGAGTAAGTGTGTAAGGAGATGGCGGCCTTATCGCTAAGAAGCGATCTCTTCCAGGCAACCGACTTTGAGATGTAGAGCAAATGTAGAAGAGAAATAGCGGGAGTTATAAATAGATACTAATATAGATAAACATGAACTACACACAATACATACCATTTTACATAGATACATATACATAAGCTAATAATGACAATAATAATATATAAATACTAGGAAGTGAGAGAATATTCTTTTAAAGATTTCTTAAAGATAGGAAGTGAAGGTTTTTTCCTGTTTTACTTCGCATGGATGCTTTTACTAAATGTTGTGTGCAATTACTATGTTCGGTTGTATCCGGTTTTGATTGCTTTTTTAATACAGCTATCTTTATCTCATTACCGAATTTTACCGAACACTACAAAAATCACTAGTATAGTGTAGGAAGAAATAACATATACTATATATTATTGTATTGATACAGGGTGAACCAGGAGAACCTGGTCCGCCTGGTCCCCCTGGACCGATAGGACCAGAGGGCTTGCCAGGACATGATGGAAGACAGGGACCTTCTGGAGAATCTGGACCTAAAGGCGAACGAGGATTACCGGGACCTATCGGACCAATTGGCCCTACTGGACCTATAGGAATTGTTGGACCTAAGGTTCGTTGTATCTTTTTGCAGTAAATTTCATGCATTTATGATGCTCCTAAAGTGTCAAAGTCTCAAAAATCATACCACACGTTAGATGAATATCTTACTGATAATAAAGCTTGGACATAATCTATGGCATTTTATGTTTACCCTTAGGTATACAATAAGATGACAATGCCCCTATATTATATATATAATAATATAGATTTATTATATATTATTATGACATTAGTATGTAAGTAGGTAATGCTAGTATATAGCAGCTAAATCAAATTGATAATTATTAAATTAATAAATTTATTTCAATTATATTTATATTTGTATATGTATTGACGAGTAAAAGCGCTCTATTGGAGCCCATTTGCTAAAAATAAATAAATTTAAAAATAAAATTAAAAAGTGGTAATTTCTAAGCAGTCTTCGTAGAGTGCCACCATCCGATATTGTCATCAGCTTGGAAGTAGCTGGGATAACGAGAGGAGTGTGCCCTGTTAATTTGGACAGAGTACATTCGTCTCCTCAAGCCGGCATAGTGAACATCTGTCTGTGGTAGCAGTTGTCTCCACTCATGGACCGCACTCTAGCTTAACATCAGGCGGAGTGTGGTCATATGCTGGGCTATCAATAAAAAAAAGAATAAATATTTTAACTAGGCACTGTTTCCAGGGTAGTCAAGGAAAGACAGGTATACCAGGCCGTCCTGGTCGCTTGGGGTATACAGGATTACCAGGCAGACTCGTAAGATACCATATTATTTTTGGTGTTGGATTACTAATGTATTTGTTTAAAATATATATGGTTGCGGGTAGTTACTAAACTTGTTTCTAACTCAATAAAATCGTGCCTAATTATAAATTCTAACCTTATTAAATACATATTAGATAAGGCAACCTGCTTTCGCAATCAAAATTCATCAATACAATTTCATAATGATAAATTCATAATTTTAGAACACTACAAAATGACTATAAAAATTATTCCCGTCAGATGTTCTGCGTAGATTATCGCTGGGTAGACTAATCGCTTAATAAAGTTTAATCACGTTTGCAAATTGTTCCTGCGTTTTCAGCAGCTGTACACCAATTAAAATTTACTTTCATTATACTTCCATATTTACGTCCCACTTCCGATGCTTGCGACATGAATACATGGTACATGAATTTAAACGTCATTACGTGAATATTCTATGTATAATATTATTATTATCTTATAAATATATAATAAATACTAGTGCTTACTGGGCTCTGGACTTTGCCATAATACATTTTCACAAAGAAAAACCTGAAAAATTAAATTTTCCTGAACAAAATTGTCCTTTACACCACCAACCTAAGACATCTACTTTCTAAATTACTGCGATTTCGAAAAAACCTAAAAATATTTATATCCTGAAAAACTCGTTTTCCTGAAAAAATGTCGCTTACACCACACACCCAAGATGATTACTTCCCGAGGTATATTGATTTCAAAAAATTCTGAAAAAAATTCACATCCCGAAAGAATGCATGTTCCTGAAACAAAATTGTTTACACCATCAACCTAAGACGTCTACATAGTTTCTGAAAGACCCCTAAATAGTGGTCAAGTTTTATGGAGAATATTCGATAAATCGCTGATAAATTCTAAATTATGAAGTTTAGACCGTTTAAAAATTTCATATGTAGGTTCTATTTTTTTACCTTCTTAATTATTGGCATCAAAATTAAAATTCATCGCTGTATTCGCAAGTGTACCTGAAATAGTCCCCGCATAATGCAGTGTGAATTTTGTTATTTTATCCAGCATTCAGCACTAATTAGTGACACAAAAGCTTACTTTACAATTGTTGTGCCAAATGATCCTTTACGTCAGCCATTCTCAAAGTGTGCTCCGCGGAACCCTAGGGCTAAAATACTGCAAACAATACCTACCAAAGGGAGATTATAAGGTTACATCTAAATATTCCAACTAAATATTATGTAATATGAGTATTCATAAATACATAACTATAAATAAGTTTTTTATAATTATATTAAGGCTTTTTCCTTCGCTAAAAAAGTTTGAGAACCGCTGCTTTACGTAAACCATCCTTGTGTCATTGTCTCTAATCCATTTAAATAATCGCATAACCTAATTTTAATTTGTAACTAGTTTGAAAGTCTGAGCGGGATTACTATGGAAAACGTAGTCTTTCAAATTAGTATGGTTATATATAATTGTAATACAAGCATGAAGTTGGTATTATATGTACATATGTGGCGGTCCCTTCTACAGGCCGAAAATATTTATTTAAGAAGATATGGGGGATTTGACGTTTATTCTGTCAGTGTCATCTTTCTTGTTTTTTATTGCCACAATGCATTGTGATAATTATATTTTTAATCCATTTTAATCCGTAATATTGTTTCACATTAGTTTCTCTAAACATACTAAATCAAATAAAACAAATAATAAGTCTTAAAATACTAATAAAATAATTTCAGGGCGAAAAGGGAGATAAGGGAGAAAGAGGCTTCACGACTACATTGAAAGGCGATGCATTCCCGACTGGCATTATTGAAGGACCTCCCGGACCTCCAGGCCCTCCCGGTATGTATTTTTACCAGTTAATCTCCAACTATGTGAACGATTATATGCGATTGCGGCGTGATTTAGTTTTAAAATAATAATATTGCAACTAGGGGTGTGCGAATAGTGGTCGAATCGAATCGAATAGTGATATTCGAATTATTCGAATAATGCGAATATTCCAAATTATTAGCTCATAGCTCAAATAATTTTAAAAAATTATGATTAATGGAATACTTGGTATTTTTAAATGAAAAATTTCTATTTAATATTGTTTTTTGTCTAATAAAGACAACGGATTAGAAGATAATTAATATTACAATTACAATTTATCTTAAAATAAAATGATTGTTGTATTAATTGTTTATTTTCAAATTATAATATTATTTTCGAAACCATTGTCTCTATTAAACAAAGTTTTCTATTTTGAAAATGTAAGTATTCTATTAATTATAAAGAATCTAAATTATTTGGACTATTCAAATAATTTAAAATATTCGAATTAGTCGAATAATTCGATTCGTCTCGAATAATTCGTGGATTCGAATATTCGCACACCCCTAATTGCAACATAAAAATAAAATTTAAAAGTCGGGGTCGCATAAAATCGAGTACGTAGGACAAGGCATGTCGTTTTGATCTGTGCTGTTTTTGTTACTAATTCACTTTAGTTGGTGCTGGATCAACACACGCAAATAATAGCTAATTATTAATGTAATTAGGTTTTTATTGAATTTAATTTAGAGACAGTAAATATACAGAACAATGTATGCTATTATAAACATGAAATTTCAAGGACCTGACGGGTTGCGCGGGGACAAGGGCGATTCTGGCCAGCCTGGTCCTATCGGTCCCACTGGTGACAAAGGCGCAAGGGGCAAGCGTGGCAAGAGGGTAAATCACCATTTGATGGTGTCTGACGAAACGCCCATATCTCTTGCTTCACATTCTTTCTTTCCACATTATTGAAATGAGTACGTGCACACCAAATTATCCAATTAGAAGTCTTAATTATTACGTGATTACAATCACGTTATGTTTAGAAAATTCGATTGGCTATTGCCGTCTCATCTCGGTTTTGATTGGAAACTTGATCTTCAACTTTATTCGTGTGACCGTAATAGATCTATTTTTAGAGAATTCTTCCCTCCTTTCTTCGTATTTATTGATGAATTTTATTTTCCCGAATATTCTTAAAGCGTGTGTTGAAATTGCTTGCTTTTTCGCATGAGCGCATGATTGATTTTATTCGAGGTTTTAACTGAGGATCTATTTCATAGAAAATTTATGATATAATAGGTCTGAAAGCTTTCAGAGCTATGATTTATTGACAACATTGGATCTGTCCAACATACAAATGACAATTAATTTTTATTTGCGTTTAGTACTTAGTAGTTTAGTGTTGTTTGGTTTTAACTGAAGTAAACGACATCACGGCGACACTTCGGGTATGGGATGGACACTAATTAACCGAGCGCAGGTAATTTTTACTAATTTTTAATCGCATGCAAACATTTGTGTTTATTTAAATAACTATGCGGTTTACTGTCGTGCTTATTTTAATTATTTTTAATCCGATATTACAAAAATTGTACAGCCTTTATTATAATCTAAATAAACGCGATAGTAAACCGCATAAAGCCTCTTAAATTAGTTAATTCGAAACAAATAACTTTGTTACTAGAGAAATCATGTGAGAAAATGAGTAAACCAGATGTGATATATCTTTAAAGATGTTATAGAAAGCATTAGTGTTTTACTAAATTGTATTATTCCATACAAATATCCTTACTAATTGTATTATTTAATATCAAGGTAAACCTGGAGAAGAAGGTCCACGTGGTCTGCCAGGATTAGATGGTATTAATGGGGAAACCGGTATACAAGGACCTCCTGGGAAACCGGTATGTTAACTTCCTATAAATTATTGGCCACTTCAAATATTTACAAGTTAGATTGAATCGTAATAAATGAAATAATTTACAGGGTGAAGTGGGACCAAAAGGCGAGAAAGGTGATTATGGCGACATGGGTTCACCGGGGATGCTAGGAGCACCTGGATTACCAGGCCCACCCGGATATCCTGGACTGAAAGGAGAGAAAGGAGACAAAGGGGACTCGGTAAGAATGAAAAATCCATTTACGTAATGCTATTTTTATAAATGAAAATTAATATATATATTAAATTAAATTTTCTGGTGCTCGCTCATGGATCAACTGATGAAACAGAAATATCGAAAGTTACGAAGACGACAGGTAAATATCAACTCTTTTATGAATCTACTAGACTTCTATAAGCGAAGAAGTATGAAATACCTCCAAGCTGGTGCCAGTAAGCCTGGATTAATAAATACCCTTTATACAGGGTGTATATAATTTTTCTCCAAATGTCCACCTTTTTCTTGTATTACAAACATCACACCTGTTAAGAGTGACTTAGACACTCTTCCCAAAGATTTGTACAAAAAAGAGTAAGCAAACAACCTAACCATTGTGTAAATAAATTCATTCATATTTACCGTAATTTTTTTACACGACTCTCGATACACCCTGTATATTAAGCCTAGTTGTTGCTAAAATAAAGCCATGAATTGTTAATCTTTATGCCCACTGTTGAACTTACAGGGTGATGCCACCGGCTACGAGTTATTTGGACACGAGATTGTAAGTTATATCCGCGTCAATATATAATAATAATAATAAAATTCTTTATTTGCAAAAGTTTTACAAATTGGCGGACTTAATGCCTAAAGGCATATGTTATGACGTATATGTACCTAAAATTTATACATATATTTCAGATGCTAGGACCACCAGGACCTCCAGGGCCGATTGGGCTACCGGGTGTGTCTGGTCCTCCTGGTACTAAAGGGGAGAAAGGTGATCCTGGAGTGAGAGGAAAATCTGTTAGTTTTTTTTTTAAATTAATTTTGATTTTTAACATGATAATTTGTTCAAGTCAAGTCCACAGTCAAGTCATATAGTGGTGGAATCTTTAGCACATTTTTCGTTATATATCAATGCCCATACTCACGTTGGTTTAAAAATATATCACCTTCCCCTTGGCCACTTTCCACAGCCTCCGGTTTTTTCTGTTCTTCACTTTTTTTATTTACCATTATAAGTACGTGCATGTCACTCCGTCTGTTTGTCTGTCGCAATGTCGTTTATAATTTGGACTTAATTTATAGAATTGGGTATTGCATAAAACACAATGCATAACTCAATTCAAAGCAAACAAGGTTTTGGAGTGTTATATATTTAATCGGGTAACGCTTTAGTTGAGGACCCCAGGAATTACTAAATGTAAAAATGTAAAGTCTTTTTTTCTAAATTGTGCCAATTTAAAAAAAAAAGACTAGATATAACGGGCTATGACAGCCGCCGTACTAATATAGAGCTAACTCTAACCTAACCTTTTCGTTATTCGTACAGTTTAGAGGTCCTTAACTAAAGTCAAAACTTTTATCGTAATAAACGTTTATAACTTTCAGGGCGATAGGGGTGAAAAGGGTGACGCTGGACCAATGGGTCTTCCGGTAAATTTTTATTTTTTTTGAAAATATTTAAATTACATATTTGTTTTAAATCTAAACTTAATCTTCGTTATTCCAGGGCCCTCCCGGTGATCCAGGGATGCCGGGTGAAGCTGGAATATCTGGGCCAAGGGTATGTGTCACTTAATATATAAAAAAATGAAATAACTAACTATGATGAATTTCTCGATGAATTCGTACTAAGCAACTTTTTTGTATTTTCTTAACTCTTATTTGATTTGTTTATTGATTTTTACTAACAATGGTGTTGGTGTGACGCATGCAGGAAAACAGATGGCCTCCAGACTTCGCGTTCACATAATACCCGAGCCTGAAACACGAAGAGGATCTGCAGAGAGCCACATGAACGCAATAATTTTACATATTAAATCCGTCCTTCGTTGAAAATCTTGGGCCGCCATTGCATTGCTGAAGACACCAATTTTGTAAATACATTTTGTGTAGTAACGGCCTAAAGTTTGAAAGGGGGACCAGTACTAATGATGAACAATGCTTAATATTGACCGGCTTATGCATCTTTGCTCGTAGACCTTTGAAATGAAATGAGAATCGTTTATTAGCATAGGCACTAAAGGCGTGCAATTGCTCATAGTTAGACTCTACCATGACTTCGGAAAGGCGTATGGCGAGAAGAATACCACAAGAAATTCGTCAATCATAGCCTGTACATAAAATAATTAATAAAAACTGAATTTTGAATTGTGAATAAATCAGATTGCACAGTGGTTACAATAAATATCAAATTAATAACATATATCCATATAAAATACATGTATATGTCCTATAATATGTATATAAAAAATATATAACTACCTATACAACATTAAATTTAGTTAAATCCTTCTAGTAAGCAGTAAGTTTGTGATTAAACCAGATTTTATTAATAATGAAATAAACATCTTAGTGTTAAATTCTATTTTAAAATTGTCTTTAATAAATTTAACGCAATGAAACCTAAAATATCGCACTTGGCTTTCCTGTGACGAACTGAGCCATGTTCTGTGGCAAATGCAAAAAGCAGGTCAATATTAAAAATATATAATACTAATATGTTATATGGATGAAAATGACTGAAACTAGTCTTAAAGAGTGTATTTTGAATATTCTAAAATTCATTCCTTTCAGGGGTAAAGATGTCGTTACCCAGGTGACATATTACCCCGGTTCACCCCTACAATTTAACTAATACATTTTGTTCCAATTACAGTAATGCCCCG
This sequence comes from Tineola bisselliella, assembly GCA_028551675.1. NCBI lineage: Eukaryota > Metazoa > Arthropoda > Insecta > Lepidoptera > Tineidae > Tineola > Tineola bisselliella. The sequence goes on along the minus strand of JAPWLS010000518.1, from coordinate 148,681 downwards.
CTTTACGCGAGGGATACGTTCCGGAAAAAATCGCGTTAACTGAAATTCCCGCGACCATAGAGAAGTTGATGACTACATTATGTTTATACGCACTCTTTCACGTAATTTAATAATAAATTTGAATTTCGCGTTATAGTGAAACCGCGCATAACGGGGTCGCGTAAAGCGGGGTATTACTTTATTATATACGTAATCTTTTTTATTCTTGTCTAATATAATAATGCTCGTTTTCACTTGTTTATAAGAAATTTTTTGTTTAAAATAAATAAACCTACTAGGCTTAAGATATTAGTAAGCGAAAACGACGTCCGAATCATTTAAAACCATCCCTTAAGACGCGATTATAAAATTAATTAAATATATACACACATATACATATATCACTAGAATTTAAATCGAAAAATATCATGTTATTATTTATTTATTTTTTTTTTTGTAAATATAAAAAATGATATTTAAAGCCAACATGTATTAACAAAAATATAATTAATTATAAGTGTTATTGTTTTTGTTAAACTACGAAATAAATTATCTGTACGAATAAATAACTTTTTTTGACTACAGATAATTTATTTCGTATTTATTTTAATTATTATGTAATTGATTCTTAATAAACCCACTATGATGCTATTTTAGACCCAGAAAGTCCGTTTGTGAGCTATATTTAATCACCAAAATAATAGATAAAAAATTTGCTATCGTAAGATAATTACTGCTGTCTGTTTGTGTTTTATTGACTATATTTATAAAGTAACTTACCCATTCTCGTGTTAGCAAGTCTATGTTTTATTTGGCATGAGGAATTTTCGTGTGAATTGTCTTTAATAGATATCTGAAGCCTGTAAGCAGAAGAACTGAAAAGCAATATCTAGCAAGTAGTGGGGTTTGAAAGAACAATGAGAATTTTTGAATGACATATAAAGCATATCTTATAATCTATTAGGTTTAAAACACACTTTTTTTAGCTTCACCTTTCCCAAACGTTCACTTCCAGGACTACTTTGGCAAACTCTAAAACCGCAGTGAATTAGAATTTGCTAAAGTGACCGAAATTTTAGTAATTATAAAGGAAAAAGGATTGAAAATATTTTTAATATGACATTTGTACACAGTTTGGTGCCAATTAATGAATTAATAACCCTAATTATAATCAATTAGATAGGTTTTTAAAAATTAGTTAGTTACTACGGATTTTCACTACATTTTTTAAATATTATTTGATCAAAATATCATCTCGAATCGTTAACTCAACTCAAATCTGAAAAGCGCCATCTTCCTTTCTCGAACGGAACCAAAACGGAATCAAAAGTTGGTTTTTTATCTCTTTCTTTTAATTAATTTATTATATAAATTAAGTTGAATCATCATACATTACTATTATTAATATTTATTAAAAACTAAATGTACATAAATATATTAACCCATTGCGTACCGTCCCCGGAATTAGGTAGAAGTGCTTTTGTGACCCGATAATTGACAATTAATAATTACTTTTCACACTTATTTGCAAAAACTGAAAAAATATTCACTAGAGTAATATTATTAATAATAGAATCATGAAATAAACTTAAATGTTTATTTTGTATTGTATAATCAAGCAAATTTACTCTTAGTCGACTTAAGGTTCAACCGAGACCTTCTGGAATTTACTATAGTGTAATAATAATAATAATAATAAGCATCCTTCTTACTCTAATAAATAAATAAACAGAAAAATCAACTACTTTTGAATGGAATTGTATCAACATTAAAAGTAATTAAAAATTGTCACAAAAATCGTTAACAAAAGCAATTTTTTAACAAATTTAAATGTTGATTCGTGTTTACTAGTATAGTATATTATAACCGAAATATATAATAAGTAACAAATGTACAAATTATATTAAAAGTAGTTATTAAGTTATTGATTTTTTCTAATATTGCTAATATTGTTGTAATAATCAATAACAGAGTAACCTTAATGTAACGATTAGAACTGCCCGTAAGATCTGTGGCGGTCGATTCTACAAGCCGAAAATACTTATTTAAGAAGATTTGAGGTTTTGACGTTTAGTCTGTCAGTGTCATCTTTCTTGGTTCTTCTGGTCTTTTTATTGCCACAATACATTGTGATAATTATATTTTTAAATCCATTTTAATCTACACTATTATTTCACATAAGTTTCGCTAAAGATCTAATGTAAAATATACCTTTACATTACGAATACACTTGTTAAAAGACCTTTTTATAACGAATTCTCAATCTTTGTAAAATGTAAAAAGAAAGTATTATTTACCTCTATTTAACGAAATCCTTCGCTATAACAGGGAAAGCAGATTAGTACCTACGTAAAGCTGAGATTTAACCTTGTTATAACGAATCGTAGACCAACCTAACCTCATTGTAACAAATTACTTGACATAACGAATTATTTTCTGATTCCCTTCAGTATCGTTATATCAAGGTTGCACTGTATTACGTAAATACATCATATTACAATTAATAATTAACATTAATTTGTTTAATGTGACTTTCTGACTGAATTGTATTCATGAATATTATTTTCATCATTCAGTAGTTCTCAAACTTGTTAGCCACTTTCGTTTTACATATATTTCACTTTATCTTACTAGTATTAATTTTGTGAGTTTTTAAACATATTTTGAAAGTGTTTGGGAACCACTGCTTTAATTTAATTGAATACTGATACATACAGAATTATGATGAACTTAGTCTACGTTAAAGTTTCATCACATTTTTAGTTGTCTACAGGCTGTTGTTTTTGTTAAGATTAAATTATACAGGCTGTTTAAAAATCTAATTTTCTGATTTGTTTATCGCAATCAAAGTAGAATTTATATGAAACCAATGCGATTTCTTAATTAAATATAACGATTAAATGGTAAAGTCATTTTTACACTCAATAAATAAAATATCATTGAATAATTATCTTTGACACTAATGACATTTAATAAAAAGAACTATTTTGGCCTTGGTTTAAATCTTGTTGGTACTTCTTGAAGAAAATTAATTCTACAACTATCATGAAAAAGTTTTCTTCTAGAATAAGATACACAACGCTCGCAGAATTGTCTTCTTTGATAATAGAATAAAAGAAGATTAGATTTTTTGACAGCCTGTAATAGTAATAATAATAAATAGATTAACTCTTTTATAAATATATTCTTCCTCTCTCTTACTTATATCGTATAAAATAAGGTTATTTTATTATAAGTGAATATTGTAATTATTCTTTTTAACCGAAACGTTGTCATTTGTATATGGATGCGAGGGATATGTGATTTACTGTTATAAATTATTTTCAAGTAAAAAATAAAATCGTTTGCGTGCATGTACGTGCATGGAATTTGAGGTTATGTGTCATTTAATCCACTATTTCGATCTTACCTCAGACGTATCTCCACTCGAATCCACTTTTTCTATATATATAAACTTAAACTGTTCATCAATATTCATTAGGGGACTTACTCAGGCATATGACATATCCGAAGTTTCGTGATACGGCCGCTTACAAGCCCGCAAAAAGTCCTGTCAAATGATCGTAAAATAAGTCGTCATGACGTCACTGTCAAATCCGTAATTTCGTGAATGATTACGGAAACGATGCTCGAGTGTAGTGTGATATATAATCACGTGATCATTACTTGAGCGTAGAAGTTAAACATCGCTCATACCGTAAGAAAAAAGGAGTTGGGTGGAGATGCGTCCGTAAGTTACTATCTATCCTTTTCTTCTCCTATTTCTTCCACTTGCTTCAAGATTGGGACCGTTTCTTCTATGAAATTTTTATTATATATTAAGAGCTGTGTTCACCAAACTTTTGTAGTCCAAAAAAAAGGTAAATTTATTTGTCTTAATTAGTACTTCAAATAAATATGGCAAAGACTTGTTGCTAATATTTTAAAACAGCTTTATTTCCCTTGTATTACTCTAAATTCTTGGTGACGGATATTTTTAAAATTTCAGGGCCCACCTGGATTGGATGGAATGAAAGTAAGTGCTTATAATTACCTAATATATATTCAACCTTTATTTTTACCTATTTAATTATTCGCGTTGTATGATACAGTTAACTATAGTATCCGTACCTCCTAAACATTACTAAAACATAAATTGTATACACCAGCGGTTCTCAAACTTTTTGGGCGAAGGGAAAAGCTTTAATATAATTATAAAAAACTGATTTATATGTATTTATGAATAATCATGTTGCAATGTAATATTACGTAATATTTAGATGTAACCTTTGGTAGGTATTTTTTGCAGTACTTTAGCCCTAGGGTTCCGCAGAACACACTTTGAGAATGGCTGGTATATACTATTACAAAACTAATAACCGTGCTAAATTACACAGGGTGCACAAGGTGAACCAGGATCGAAAGGTGAACGCGGAGATCCAGGATTGCCTGTAGGTACCAATGTACGGCTATAATAAACGGATAAACTGTATTAGGACTTACATACATTTTATTTTTTTTACTTACTTTTAGCAAATGGGCTCCAATAGAGCGCTTTTACTCGTCAATACATATACAAATATAAATGAAATAAATTTATTAATTTAATAATTATCAATTTGATTTAGCTGCTGTATACTGGCATTGTCCACTTATATACTAATGTCATAATATATAATAAATCTACTATGATGTAGACTAGCTGCTGTATAGGGGCATTGTCGTCCTATTGTCTACCTAAGGGTAAACATAAAATGACATAGATTATGTCCAAGCTTTTTTATCATTAAGATATTCATTCATTAGAAACCAAATGAAAACTTCATACACCAAGTGGTATATATTAAGAACAAATAATGCAGCATCAAATAGTTTTACGAATCGCTACTAGAGATTCTGAGCATTAGTCTTGACCTAGCCAACTTTATAAATCATTTAGAGCAGAGGTTCCAAAAACTTTTTTTCTCGTGGATCGCTTTCAAAATTTTATTGATTTCGGTGAACCCCCTGCTGCTACGTTTCTACTATATTCCCAAAACTGTTAAAGATTAAATCTAACGATGGAAATTTTCTACTTAAATTACACCCTTTTTTTCATTTCTTCTACCTGAAATCTTTTTAAAATTACCTTCTCTATTCTTTTTAAAATTTTTATACAATGGTCCACCTGGATCACTTTGGGAATCACTGGTTTAGAGCATTCAACTGTCAATTTATACGCTATCTATATTTAATACAGTTTATCCTAATTATGAGTTGGTTATGGGTTTTAATAGCCAATCAATGAAATGATCGCTTCCTTGTTTTCGCTAACACTAACTAATATTTCAGGGTACGGATGGAATACCCGGGCAAGAGGTAAGGATACTATAAATGGTGTAGGCAGACTAATAAAGATAGATTTGGAAGTAGCCGGGTAAATTGGTAATCGGTAACGTAATTCTGTTAAACTTTAGGGACCAAAAGGAGAGAAAGGATATAAAGGGGATTCGGTAAGTCTGTACATTAGTACTTTTGAAAGTGATATTCTGGTGACGTGTTCTTTCCTTTTTTCTACTTACTAATTTTAATCTTCGACTAACGTTTCTTTTCATCAATTCATAATGCACGTTGTATTGTAACTCAAAAAGCCTTTTACTATAATTGAAAATATTAACTCAGGCTTTTTCTTACATTAACAGGGTCCACTTGGTAAACGTGGAAGAAAAGGGGACAAAGGCGATCAGGGTGAGCAGGGAGTACCAGGATTGGATGCTCCGTGTCCGTTAGGACCTGATGGGTTACCATTACCTGGATGCGGATGGAGACCGCCTAAGGTGACGCTTTTTATGTTTACTTAACACTAAATTTACCAGACCAGTCAAAACTGGTCTTGCAAAATCAAATTAAAATTCCTACTGCGTGTAACATTTTCTTTAATTCTTCTAATCTTCTTTAATCTATAACAGAAGAATTAGTTTTATGAATTTTATATATATTTGTAACAAATATATAATTTTTTGGTTTTGGTAAAAATAGGCATATTTAAGCTGATAAATCTAGTGTTAAGGTGTTGGTTTACAATAACCTGGTAAAACCCATTAACTCTATTCCTCAAATGCACTAACAATTACTAAAAACCAGGAACCACCGATGATGCCACCTCGTCCACAAATCCATGACGATGATGAGGACCAGGAGCCCGAAGAGCCGGAGGATTATGACGAGAGAGACCAGGAGGAAGACCACAGAGATGTTTATGAAGATTACACTGAGAACGACACGCATCACCTACATAACCGCGATTAATTCTTTCCATGTGCGCTTTTAATCTACAGCAATACCCCGCTTTACGCGACCCCGTTATGCGCGGTTTCACTATTCAAATTTCGCGCTCAATTGCTCCGCATTACGCGAAAGAGTGCGTATAAACATAATGTAGTCATCAACTTCTCTATGGTCGCGGGAGTTTCAGTTAACGCGATTTTTTCCGGAACGTATCCCTCGCGTAAAACGGGGCATTACTGTATTCCGTAACAATGTAACTTATATATAATAGAGATGTGCCGATTATGACTTTGGCCGACTAGCCGACTAGCCGATTAGTCGGTTGTAAATAAGCCGACTAGTCGGCCGACTAATCGGCCAAGCTGACTACGGTTTAGGGGATTCCCGTGACGCTTCGTTTACAGCTGATTCGCTGCAATTTCAGTCACTACTGACATGTGGGCAAATATAAATAACAAAAAAAGTTTTTTGAGTTTTACAGCTCACCAGTTTGACGATAGTTTCAAATATTAGCACGCAGTATAGCAATATATGTCATTAAATATTATGTTGATTTGTTTTTTAATTAAGATACTAATTTTGTTTGATAAATGTCATCAATATATTTTCTTTACAAGGAAGTAACACATACATTTTATTGAGAAATAGACACAAAGTAAGAAGCCGGTGGCCGACTAGTCGGAACATCTCTAATATATAATCATTATATAAGGTCCTATTCTTCTTCTTTATTAATCCTTCGGCGGACGCGGTCGATCTCATAGGCACAGCAATTATAGGTTCTATGAACTCTTTTATGAAGTGGTTAAATGTTAACAATATTTCAAGCATGTCATTGGTTTATTTTGTTTTGTTCTTCTTCGTTTGTTTGATCTTATAAGTTTTGAATCAGTAAATCTATGCAAGAACGTAGTTTCTTGATACAAGCCTTAGATTATTGTGTTAAAAATAAAAATTGACAAAAGGAACTTTTTAGTTTAGTTTAGTCACCGATAGGTTCGCATTCAGTAGCCTTTTTAATAATTCGTTTATATTAATTAATTCATTTTATATAAAAACACTCCTTCAAATCAATAAGGAATAATTATTTCAAATAAATAATTTAATTTAATATTTCAGGATACGTTTTCAAATTGGATTCAGAGGCTGAAAAAAGAAAACTATATAAACACGACGGACTAACACGAAATCTGGTATTACTTGAGACAAAGATATAAAATTAAACAAGTCAGAAAGAGACAATCGATTGTAAAATCAAGATGTGAAAGCACATAAATGCAGAAAATAACTATTATATTTTATGAACAGGGATAAACTATAATTTGAAAAAAAAAATCAATTATTTTCTGTTACGAATTATTATTTTTTTCTTTTGTAAATATCTAAAAGTTATTATTATAATATGTAGCAACATTTATAGTTTTAATAATTGTTAAATTATTATCTTTTATGACGTAAATTCATTGGTCTAAAGTCACTGCGTGTGGGGTGCGGTATGTAGAATGCGGGAGGTTCTCAAAATGCATTTAATAAATCCTTGTAACACTACGACAAATTTTAAAATGGCAACACTAGTATTCCGTTAGGGTAAGGGTGGTCGGCCATCTTGTGAGTTGGAGTTAAGTTGGTTTTCCGTTAGCAGTTTTAAGTGTTTAATTGTTTTATATTGTTTTTAACCTGTTTACAATATTAACATGCTTCTTCTTTTTTTTTAATTTAATAAATAATTATTATCCAATAAAATAATTGTTTTACAATGGCGCCCAACGTGGGGCTATAATAATTGTTTTACATCCTATATTTGGGAACCGTTGGTTGGTAGATAAGTTTTGAGTACGAATTTTATACCATTTAGAACGCATTAAGCTTTTTTGAATCACGTGTGACAGTCGTTACCCTTCATGCAGTGAGTTATCAAAGTTACCGACCAATGAAAACGGAGCCATTATATTGTTAGTGCGTATTTTAATTTAATAAGTTTTGTAAATATAACACTATACCCCTATATATTGACTTGACGAACTGGAAAGTTTTTATTATTATAATTAAAATTATTATTGTTGATTTATTTTATATATTTTTTTTTTTCATTTACATTTCATCATTATTAAAACAATTATTTTTAATATCAATTCTTTTATTTTCTTACAAATAAACTTACTTTAAAAAGACATGTAATAAAGCCAAATTTGAGAATTTCGATAATTTCTATAAAAAAATATATAAAACTTAATAACTAATTAATTGAGCAACGACATATCTTTGAGATAGAATAGATCTACTTATAGAATAAAAAACATCAACACGAGATTAAATGAACACAATTTATAAAAATCTTGAGTTTCACATTTCTCACATATATTAACCATTGACATATCTAAATTATTTAAGAAAATACCGGAACTTCATTCGCTTTGAAGCAAATATGTGTTCTTTTGTACCAGCAGTTGAAGATGATCTATACTATTATATAAAGAGGAAACATTTGATTGTTTGTTTGTATTGAATAGGCTCCGAAACTACTGGACAGATTTGAAAAATTCTTTTACCATTAGAATCGTAAAAAATCCCTGATGAACATAGACTATAGAATATTTTCAATAGTTTTTTAAGATATATTTCATTTTATTTTAAGTTCACATTGTAATTCATATCTAATTCAATGAAAATAAAAGCGAAAGTTCTCTCGAAATCCGCTTGACATACAAAGATGAAATTTGACAGGGAGGTAGTTTATAGTTAGTTGACGTCTGCAAAGAACGGATTTTGCAACAGGGCCAGATTAAGGAGTTGTAAGGGCTCTCGCAGGTTTGTATAATTTTTTTGCTACAAATTAGAAATTTGACGGAGAGGCAGTTAGTAGATTTTGCAACAGGGGTGTGGAAGGCATTTTCTGTTGACTGAAATATGAAACATCATTAAACTTCATAGTACTCTATATCTTCATTATTACGCAGACGTAGTCGCGGGCAACTGCTAGTATTAAATAAAGACAAGGTTCTCGTGTGAGGTCGTGACGTTCATTGAACTTGTTTATTTTGGTTCTGCTTATATACTAAAAAATAAAACAAAGGGAACACTATTAAATTTAACTGTTATCGTCTTAGTTCTAATGTTTCGTTAATCGTTATACTTTATTGTTATTGTCGAAGGTGTTATGATGTCGGCATCAATTAACGTATGAGATTTCAAACTAATGATCTTAAACCTAATATTACTTCCTGTTGACATAATAATAATTAGCACAAATAATTCCAGAAAATCTCTGAAAAGAAGCTTCAGAAGTGTTCAATGACTTTTATCTCAAATCTTAGTACATAATTTCTATAAATTCAAAATTAAATGTATGATAATTATCTAATTATTATTAATTGTCAATAAAATCCGAATTCTTTAATCATCACTTAAATAAATTATATTTATTGTTCAAATTATTCATTGCAATCAGTAAAAAGCATGTTTCCATTAATTCAATAAAAATGCTGTATCTTAAAAATTCGAGCAGATAGACAAAAACTATTGGCATATTTGTGTTGAGGGCATCAAATTCACATAAAATCAGCTGAAAAATCTCCAGCACCAAAACACTTGTTTCGCAGTGTAATATCTACGTGTTTAGGGCATCATTCTTACGTTTAGTAAACTCCCTCTCGACATAATTGGCTAACATTTTAACTCGTTTCTGACGTTTCTTCTCATCAGTTCTGGACAGTGGCATCACATCCACCCGCTTATACCTTTTATGGGGCATAGCGAAGCAGAGTTTCTGCCAAAACAGCGGATCACTTCTAAAAATATACGAATTGCTACATAAATAGTTCTTCAATTCAGAATCTATGCTATCAAAATGCATTGTATCACTGAGTACGATCACCAACACTCTCGGCAAGCCAGTGCGTATGGTTTCCTCATTGGCCGCACGAAACTCTGCCTTCGCCCAAACGGAATTGAGAAAATTCTCGGACAAAACTACGATGGTCCTTCTGGAATCTTCCACGGATGTTAGTATCTGAGACGGAATGTCTGGACCAATGAGCCAATCCCTGTGATGCACGCACAACTTGTACCCCCACTGCCCCTCCAGCCTCGGCAGCAACTCCTTGCTGATGAATTCCTGGTCTCCGTGTGCGTATGACACGAAAGCGTCATACTTTTTGTCTTTCTCCAAATCTTCGACGTACAGAAAACGAAGACACCACCCACGAGAATAGAGGAATGCATTTATTGGTAATCTACAACAAAAAAAAACCAACTACAATTCATATTGTTCACTTCAGACTGAGGTTTTTTACAGCTACCCACCACCTTTATCAGCGGTTCTCAGACTTTTTTGGCCTTAATATAATTATAAAAAACTGGTTTATATGTATTTATGAATTATGAATAATCATATTGCAATGTAATATTACGTAATATTTAGTTGGAATATTTAGATGTAACCTTATAATCTCCATTTGGTAGGTATTTTTTGCAGTATTTTAGCCCTAGGGTTCCGCGAAACACAGTGAGAATGGCTGATCTATATATTATTACTAAATCTACCCCCAAATCATTGGCAACAACAGCGCCCTCTACTTTATCTTCCATTTAACCTTTGCTTGAGTGTACATACCTGTATTTAAAATACAACGATATAGCGTAAATGACAATGGCCAATACTGCTAAAGCTACTACGACGATCAGCTTCGCACGTATCTCGCAATAGACGGGAACATACAACGGCTCACCGGAATCACACACCAACAACTCCGACTCGACTACCTGAAATTATAATCATTATTGATATTTACTGTTTTAGTGATGAGCAAAATTCCAACACCAATACTATCCTTAGACTAGCAGACCAAGACAGAATCAACAAGAACAAGACCAAGACCAAGACCAAATATGCAAGACTCAACCGAAAATTCATAATTATGACCATCTTCAAAAAATAATAAAAAAAAAAGACATAAAATGAGCAAGACCAAAACTTGATAAGCAAGACCAAAACTTGATACTCAAGACCAAAACTTGATACTCAAGACCAAAACCAAGATTGTCCAAGTCTTGGTACTCAAGACCAAGACCAAGATTGTCCATGTCTTGGTCTTGGTCTTGGTCTTGGTCTTGCTTTGCTCATCACTATACTTTTTTTTCTGAGTTATATTCAGCTTTTTTTATTATTATTGTTTTATATACAGGCTATGATTGACGAGTTTCTTGTGGTATTCTTCTCGTCATACGCCTTTCCGAAGTCATGGTAGAGTCTAACTATGATCAAGTGCACGCCTTTAGTGCCTATGCTAATAAGCGATTTTCATTTCATTTCATTAATACATATATATTTGGCAAGTCAATTTAGTAGTGAAAAACCTATTTTTTAAATTGACTTTTAAAACCTCCATGATTAATCCACTAATTAGTTATAAATAATATATGTATATAAAGGAAATTATTTTGCTCATAATTCCCGCTACATTAGGTCGATGTAGGAAAATAACCTCCACTAACATTCAATAACTTGTCTCAAAACTTGTAGCAAAATAGTTTTAAATAATTTCCTTTAATATGGATTTCTGCAAAGTAACGCCTGAAACAATTAACTATATATGTATATATCACGAGTCAAAATGACTTACACAGTCTTATTTTCTAAGCTACGTCATAATAAACAAACAAAATACAAAATACTTTTCAGTCTAGTATTACTGGCAACACTGGCTATCCCAAAAATAAGCAATAATTTAAACAAGAAAATATCAAAGTGAAAGCAAATAAAACTAAATTAACACATTATTGAGAATAAAATTTAGTTAAAACAGCTGTAGCATTGCAACCCTCTGCCGTGAGAGGGCGTTGCGGACATAATTTATAAATTAATAACACAAACGCCGACATATTACGTCTTTATTTCAGAGACTAAAACCACAGACAATAATATGTTCCATTACACAACACTAACCCGAAATACACTTAGCACTTAGATCTTTAACACTAGATTTACCAGACCAATCAAAATGACTGGTCTAGCAAGATCAAATTAAAATTCCTACTGCGTGTAACATTTTCTTTAATTTTTCTAATCTTCTTTAATTTATAACAGAAGAATTAGTTTTATGAATTTTATATATATTTGTAACAAATATATACTTTTTTTGGTTTTGGTAGAAATAGGTATATTTATGCCGGTAAATCTAGTGTTAGTTATTAAAAGAAGCCACTGAACACGTACCTTTTCAGAAAAATGAATGATCCCCGTAACCAAATAAATATTATCACAATCGCATGGTATCATATTGTGTGATAATTTAACGCCTTTAGTGACAGAGAGCAGCCTCGCGGTCTCTCCTATTGACAATCTCGTAATGTTATTGTCACTGAGATCTAAATACTGCAATAGACAAATAGAATTAATGCAGTGTTGCTACACTAGGAAAGCCATTCTCCAACAAGGGAGCATTCAAGTATTACGTAACGCAATTATTGAGGATTTTTGACCCTCCCTCCCCCCCAATGTAATACCCCCTCCGCCCCTCCCAAAACGTTACGTAACATCCAAATGAGCATTTTTACCTATAAAAGTCACAACAGTCACATATGCGTAGCACGTGTCTAAAACACTAACGAAAACAAAACTAAAGATGACGTACTGAAATTTCAGAAGTCACAATATAATGTCAGTATTGTTAATAATAATGGTCTTATATTTCTAATATTGAATATTGTGACTTTCTAATAGTTATTTTTATTTTGAAATGGCAACATTGTCATTGATAACTTATTTTTATCATCTGGAAACACCAGAGAATTATTCTCAAGGATGACAATGCCTCTATACAGCAACTAAATCAAATTGATAATTATTAAATTTAATATTTTTATTTGTATTGACGAGTAAAAGCGCTCTATTGAAGTAATTCGTCTAGCTGTGGCTTTTAAAAATGAATAACTAAAGCTCTAAAAAGGGTAATAGAACCTTTTTAAACGATTAATAAAACTAATAACATACCTGAACAACAGTTAGTGTCTCGGGCACACGAGATATGTAATTATGAGCCAGATGCAATTCAATAAAGCTGATATCACCTAACTTTGAAATGTCACTCAAACTACAATTCTCACATATCAACGAGTAGAACTTGAACATTGTCAAATTTGTTGTCAATAACACATCAATGACATTATTTTGATTGCTACAATTGACCACTAAGTTATCACCAAAAAAACACTGACACCTGCCCAGTCTTGTGTCTATGATGTCACAAGAGAACGTTTTATCCAAGTCATCCTCTGTCAGTGAGGACAAATATCTATTCTTCAGTCGGGCAGGCTCCTCGCATTTCGCATCCAGTATGTTATTATACAAATTAGATTCTCTCGCTTTTCTTATAAAAAATAATATTCCATAATTGCATTGAATAGGATTGGATTCCATTATGAATTTTCTATTTTTCAAATTAACAGGATTCGTGTATTCGTCCATTTCAATATTAATTATATTAATTTGATTGTGGCCATAATTGACTGTTATATTTGGATTCTGATATTTGAAATCTTTTGTCTGTAATTTAAAAAAATATAGTATAGACACATGGAAATAATATTTATTATTATTTAATTAGGGTTTTTTGACATGAGGGTTTGCGTGTGAATTGAAATTTTATAATTTGTTATTTTTAGATTTCCAACCCCCTTATATCTATTTGGTTCTTGTTTTTATTTATTTATTTATTTTTTCATTATTGTATAACATCTAAACCATATATCCCTTTATCACCTTGAGCATGCCGTCCTATCCTATAATTAAAATTTCATTTCGTTTATAGTAATAAAGTTTTTACAATATATAGTCATAATGCAATTTTGTAGGTAGGCTTTATAAATAAATAAATAAATAAATTGCGATGGTCAAGCTCATCTTTACTTGAGACATAATTTTAGTGGTATTTATTCTAACATTGTACTTGAGCACAGAGTTTAAATTCCATTCAGATATCAAGTAGCTTATTATATGATATTTTTGATCAGAGGCGGCTCGTGACATTTTTTGATGAGGGTTCACAAAAAAATAAACAAAAAACTAGAGCCTACCATTTATTTTATTTGTACAGAAAATCCATTCGCCGGTCTTTTTGGCGAGCGAAGACATCTATTACTTTCTTGTGAAAATCAGATATAGAATTAATTATTAAGCGTTTTTCTATGCTTATCATTCCCCGCGGCGCGGCGCGTGGCACGGCCGAACGCACGGTTTGGCAACGTCGCGCGTGAGCGGCGCTCCAGATTAGGTTAATTTCTCATACGAAATCTTTTGTTTCACGCGTCGGCCTGAGTCGATGTTTCTCTTTAGCACAATGCTAGGAATCGTACTAAACTTCGTTTCATAGGAGCGCAATCGCTGGCGCTCCACTCGTTACAACTTGACGCCAAATATACGCGTAGATATAGGTAATATAATATTGTATAGGCATAGTAGAATAGAATAAATGTAATGTAAGGATAGTATGTATTATGAAGAAATATAGATTACTTCTGTAATTTTCGTGGGAGTGCACTGCACCAGCGCTCTTTAGGACGAGCCGCCTCTGTTTTTGATATATAATATATTATATATATGGATATTTTTCACTGCTCGACAAATTATATCTAATTTTTTTTTGAAAATACTAAGCAATTAGTAATGCATGTTTGATTTTTTTTTTGCCTTCTGCGAGAAAAGGTCAATATATTATAAAATGTTTTGTAATCATTTATGGGCACATTTAATAATTCTGGCAAGTCATTTTGTAAAAAGTTTAAGTAGCTATTACCATCCACGTTTTCTTCTAGCTCAAATGGCCCAATCACTTTTCCATTTAATATGCCCGTCCATAGGTTAACCTTGAATTGATATTGGGATTTGTCTTGTCTCATCAGGTGAGGATTTTCATTGCTCCAGCTATGTAGGTTGTGAAGATTTAAATAGCCATCTGTCTTGCAGGTTGTTTCATCAGACCATAAAATTTTATCTAAGAATTGGGGATCTTCCCTGTGCTTTTGCAGCATCACACGGCAAAATGCGACCCGGAGTGGATAGTCCCGCGGTAATAACGTCTGCACACGCTTGTAGTGGTATGGGTGAAGCCTGTGATGTTTTAAAATTCGATGTGCAGAAATTTTTGGGATTCCCGTGGCTGCTTCTATAGCACGTACCGAGGTCTGTATCGTAATAATGAACTTCTTCATCGAATGTTTCCAGTGTTTCTTCTGTCAGATGGTAAACGACCCTCCGAAAATGCAGTTCAAACAGTTTCATACTGCACAAATGCAAATGGAATTGATTAAAATCCTTTCTTAGCGGATGCCTACGTCATAACATCTACCTGCATGCCAAATTTCAGCCCGATCCGTCCAGTGGTTTGGGCTGTGCGTTGATAGATCACTATGTCAGTCAGTCACCTTTGAGTTATATATATATAGATATAAATATAAATAAATGACTTTAAGCAAATATCAAACACAATACTCACACTAACTCCCCATATTCTATTATATGACACGTCCAACATGACCAGGCTGGGTAAATACAAGAGACACAAATCATACAATGAATTATGTTCTAAATGGAGTACTGCGAGTTTCTCTAAAACACCTAACCTGGATCGTCCTAGAACATTCAAAAACTCTATAAATGAACTTTGTAGTAGTAAGTAGTGTATAAAAGTTATACCATCTTTCATTCATTCATCTTCCAGAAGTTTCTAATCTTTCCAAAATTAAAATCAAAAATATTTATTTAGCATAGGCCTTTTAGGCTCTCGGGCATAGTCAGAATCTATGAGATTTCAGAAAGGCATATAACGAAAAGAAATCACAGGAAATTCATCAATCATAGTCTGTACAATATAATCTTTATAATGAATGTAAGTAAAGCTAGTACCTAAGTATATAAGCACACCAACATGATACAAGATAATCATTTTTCAGACCATCATCCCTTTACTCGTCTAAAACCATATCAAAGTATTTTTTAAATATATGAAATGAAAAAATCATATCCTGGTGAAGCCAAACCTGCTACCAACCCGAGATAAACTCCAGCATCAGTAATTAGGAACTAAATATAATAAATACCATTGGGACATAAAGATTCGTAAGTTATATTGTTATAAGCCAGATTCAGAGTGTGCAGACTTCCAGAAGTACCGGGGAAGACGTAGGCCTCAATTGAAGTGATATCATTGTGTGACAAATCTATTGTATGCAGCTGTGAAAGACGGTTGAAGATTTCCCTGAAATATGCATTATTATAATTTAAAATGTTTAAACATTAATTTGCATTCTTTTTTCTTTGTTTTTTATTTATATATTAATAAGCAACGATTGAAACAATTTCTTATAAATGCGTGTAACAGAACGTAATGACAGCTAGGTGACAGTAGACAGTTGCAATGGATTATTATCATTGGTCAAAAATCACGTTAACAAATTTTCAAGCATGTGATTGGTCTATTTTATTTCATACGGCTGAGTGACATTTGAAGTTTTGATTTCTACTCAATGGCTATCAAGGCAAGAATAATATAGATATAAGTTAGTAGTAATACTTACTTTGGTAATATTTTGATATGATTAAAACTCATGTTTAAGATCCTTAATTGTGAGAAATGATCAAAAGTACTACTTTTTAAATTTGATATGAGATTCCCTTGCAAATATAGTTCCTGTACATTATCTAATAATAATTCAGACGAAATATCTGTCAAATTATTGTAACTAAAATCCAAAACTTTTAATCTATCTCCATGTAAAACCATTGGCGGGAAATATTTAATTCCATTTTGTGTCACAGCTAACTTTTCCAACGTAACGTTTTTTAAATCTGGCAACACTTTCATTTTATTATTTGCAAGCCTCAATATTCCCAAACTTGAGGGAAAAGCCAATTCCACATGTAAATCTGTATCAATTAATTTGAACTCAGATAATTTAATTAAATTCTTAACTAAATCTTTATGTATATAAGATCCATTATTAATTTCCAAGCCACTGATGTTAAATTTTACAAATATACCCACATTTGATGGCTGCCAACTATTTAAAACCAAATATTGTGATGTGGTTTTTATTTTATTAAAAACTTCTACTACTTCTGATGCAGAGAATGTACAATTATCCATATATATTTTATCATAATATACTGTTGTACTAAACTTTGGTAATGTCTCCAAGTCTATATCATTACCATTGCAATTCAAGTGGAGATGATTATTGATTACTTTTAATGAGATATCTTTACCTAAAAGAAAACCAAAAACTTTAGATACTGCTAGTTTTAAGGCAATTAAAGCAAATTAAAAATGCGTATTAACCAACCTCCTAACTTATAATTATTAATCGGCGGTGTAGCCCCAGAAAATATAAGAGCACAGCGTTCATCTTCACAAACCGGGACTTCAGAACTTATAACAATAGTCTCCAAAATTAATATATAAATAAAACACCACATTATCACAACACAATTGCATTCTAAAAATAAACCCGACACCAACCAGTTCAACTACGCAAAATAATAATAAATGAATATATATATTTTAATTAGTTCAAAAAATCATTGTCATACCTAAATTAATATATAATAAAATGTCATCGCTTTAAAAACTGTAAATACACTATCTCTTAATTATAAATATTTAATAATATACCTAATAATAATTATTATAATATTCAAATATTCAATAAAAACTATATTAAAATTAACTTTATTGACGTTTCTAAAAGTTATGAATTTTTCAACGAACACGAACTGTCAAATTGTACTGGAGAGTGTCGGTCGACCTCCATTTATCCTTCTTGTCTTTACATCACGGCTTTAGGATTAGTTTTCTTAATATATAGTGAAAATAGTATAAAATCTTGTAAAGTACTAGAGTTAAGGCACAATAAACTCGAAAATGGCGTTAAAATCATCACCTACAGTAGTGAATTTGGTAGCTAGACTTTCTCACCGGTCTTTTTCCACATCGAGGTGTCTTGCATCGAAGAATGTGGCTATCCGTGATGCGTTGAACCAAGCGATCTCCGAGGAAATGGACAGGGATGACAGAGTGTTTGTGATGGGCGAAGAGGTGGCGCAATACGACGGAGCATATAAAGTCACAAGGTGCGTTTATATAAAATAAAATTATTGCAAATAAATTTATTTGTAAACAACTATTAGTTAACACTGTTTGCTCAAATAATTTGATTGTATAATGTTTAATATCTTGTGTTTTATAATGGAAAATGTAATTAAAACAGGTTAAAGATTATATAACTCCATAATCTTTGTTGACAATGAATGTCAAGTTCAGTTAAATGTTTTTAACAATACTTCCTTCAGGAGTTTTGATGGGCATTTGGAGACGTGTTAAAATGAATTAACAACTGCATGTTTTTGTTTTCCCTCCAAAACTTAACTAAATTTATTCAACCTCGACTTGGTTTGAAAGTCAGATAAACAATTTTGAGCAATGATGTTATATGACATTATGTCAGAAAACACCATAAGAACACTACAAAGCTTTTTCTGACATAAGAATTTGCTTGTGTAATAAAATTCTGTAATATCTTATTGGGTTGCTGCTTGAATACTGGACATTGACAGAATTATCTCCATTGAACATCTGAGGCCATTAGCAAAAGAAGAACACTGAAATTTATTATTTACTAGCTGTACACTGCGTGCGTTGCTACGTCACCGACTAAAATAAATTTGAAGGAAAGACATTACACAAATATTTAATTCATTTGAGTCATTTTATTTTGTTCATTTGACAACAATATTGTCCATTCAAAGTTCACATTCATGAACTGTCACAGCAATATATAAAATTCATTGGAATGACAGTGGCGCCATCTGTCGAAAATTGGTCGTACCAACTCAGAAACCTTCGTGGGCTCATGCACAACAACTTTGCTAAAGATCATCACATGATCAAATGTATAGTTTTGTGATTCTATAAAGGACTCACAGACAAACATTTATTTATATATATATATATATTTCTTATAGTAATCTGTCATGACTTTCTAGATAGGTAATTTTTAATATGTTACATTATTTTATAATTTAATAACCTTAAGCATTACACAACAGGGGTCTATGGAAGAAGTATGGTGATAAACGTGTGATTGACACACCAATTACTGAGATTGGGTTTGCTGGTATTGCTGTCGGGGCTGCCTTCTCTGGACTGAGGCCTATCTGCGAATTTATGACATGGAATTTTGCAATGCAGGCTATGGATCAGGTAAACTAACTCCTAATGGCTAAATATTTGCTCTGTCTCTTTTATTTGAATGGTAAATGAAAGAGATAGAACAATAATTAAATAGATTCTAAATTTGAATGCTTGTGTATTTAACCATAAATATTGTTCTTCTGTGTCTATGATAAACAATTTTTTTCTTCTTCTTCTTTCTCCCCTCTTCCTTACATCTATTTAGTTCTAGTTTTTTATTTTTATGTATTTTTGTAATTTTATTAGAAGTGTAGTATCTATCCCTTTATCATGTTGAGCATGCCATCCTTTTTATAATATGTAGTTTTAATGTAATTTTGTAGGTAGGCTTTATGAATAAATAAATTGTCATAAACTTTATAGTTGTAATAATTTTATGAGGTGTTTGTATGACATTATTGTTGATTTGGTTTTCTATACAACTATCATATTTAGGTTGGACCACTAAAAATTGAAAATCATTTATTAGCATAGACACTAAAGGCGTGCACTTGCTCATCGTTAGACTCTACCGTGACTTGGGAAAGGCGTTAAAAAAAACTGAATTTTAACTCGGAAAAAAGTGAATAACAATTTATAAATTAGATTGCACAGTGGTTACAATAAATGTCAAATTAATAACATATACAGGAATGGTAATAACTACTTAACACACGTTAAACAAAAGTAAAGCCACACAAATTAATAATAATACTTCTTAACACGAGCGAAACCGCTGGCAAAAGCTAGTATGTATATAAAATACATATATATGTCCAATAATATGTATATAAAAAATAAAATAAAAAATAAAAATATAGCTATGATTCTAATAAATCACTGTTATAGTGTCTCTGCTTAATAAAATACAACTCGATTTTCAGATAATAAATTCAGCCGCTAAAACGTTCTACATGTCTGCTGGAAATTTAAATGTCCCATTGGTGTTCCGTGGCACAAATGGTGCAGCAGCTGGAGTGGCAGCTCAGCACTCGCAATGCTTTGCTGCATGGTATTCCAGTTGTCCTGGATTGAAGGTGCTCATGCCATACTCCTCAGAAGATGCTAAAGGTTAAAGATTTTTATTTAATTACCAAACGACTGAATATTAGATAATAATAATAATAAATACTTTATTGCTTTAAAAATAATAATATTGCTGATACAATTTAACTCATAGGAAACAGATTTAGAGCAAATCACTAAAAGTAATTTCTTCCATACAACCAATTGTCATAGAAGCTATGTTAGTGTGGGGCAATGCAATAAATATAAGTAAACTAAATAAGGTAAAACATTACACAAATATTTAATTCATTTTGAATCATTTTATTGATTTAGCTCAATTGACGACAATATTGTCTGTTCAATGTGAGCTGTCATGAACTGTCACAGCAATATATGAAATTCATTGGAATGACAGTGGCGCCATCTGTCGAAAATTGGTTGTACCAACTCGGAAACCTTCGTGGGCTCACGCAAAACAACTTTGCTAAAGATCATTACATGATCAAATGCATAGTTTACGATTCTATAAAGGACATACAGATAAACATTCATTTTTATATATATAGAAGATATTTTCTTTATTCCAGGTCTATTAAAGACGGCAATAAGGGATCCAGACCCGGTTGTATTCCTTGAAAATGAGATGCTATATGGTGCTTCATTTCCAATGAGTGATGAGGCACTGTCACCTGATTTTTTATTACCTATAGGTATGGAACTCCAGTGGGCTTATCACGAATTTAGTCTGGCTTTCGAATCTAGCTGTCACAAGTAAAACGGTTCCGTTAGCAATCGGGATCATGAATTTTTACTAACTACTAACGAGCACCAGCAATCTATCAAATGAACGAAAGATCAAGACGTTCGAAAATTAACAAAAAGTATCTAAAATATTGTAGTTCCAAATCCGCACGCGATGGCGCTGCTCAAATTTCCATACAAATCGCTTGAAGAGAACTCGGTTCGAAAGCCAGACTTAAATTCGTGATAAGCCCACAGTTATGAGGAATGACATCCTCTGCGTCATATAAAACCATACTTCAACTTGCAATGTTTTCAGGCAAAGCTCACATTGAACGCGAAGGCAGTAGTATAACTTTAGTATGTGCTGGAAGAACCACCGGTACAGCTCTTGAAGCTGCAGAGGAATTAGCAGGGAAAGGTAACTACTTCGAAGATTAAAATTACAACATTTTAAAACAAAAATGTTAGACTGGAAGAAACAATCATTAGAAAGGGATAGCTATATTCTTATCATTTCGAATTTGAGGCATGTGTGAAAGGGATGCAGATATCTTCTTTGCTGTTCACAATATCGTGATCATTTCTCTTTCTATCGCTTATATACCTACAAAAACTGTATCCATTTGAAAATCGTCGTGTAAAATACAAAAACTTATATTTATTAGAGATGTGCCGATTATGACTTTGGCCGACTAGCCGATTAGTCGGTTGTAAATAGGCCGACTAATCGGCCAAGCCGACCTTCGGTTTAGGGGATTCCCGTGACGCTTCGTTTACAGCTGATTCGCTGCAATTTCAGTCACTACTGACATGTGGACAAATATAAATAACAAAAAAGTTTTTTGAGTTTTACAGCTCACTAGCTTGACGATAGTTTCAAATATCATCAGAATTGCAATATATGTCATTAAATATTATGTTGATTTGTTTTTTAATTAAGACACTAATTTTGTTTGATAAATGTCAACAATATATTTTCTTTACAAGGAAGTAACACATACATTTTATTGAGAAATAGACAAAAAGTAAGAAGCCGGATAATCGGCGCTTTTTGCCGATTAGTCGCCGACTACGATAGTGGCCGGATAGTCGGCTTTACCGACTAGTGGCCGACTAGTCGGAGCATCTCTAATATTTATATATTAGTATAATATGGAAAGATGTAAAGTTAGATTAATTAGTATGGAATTTTCGCTGCTTATCACGTCCAATTTGGAGTCTCGCTGTGACTGCTTTAGGTGATATGTTTAAAACTTTATCTGCTTCTAATGCTGCAACTGTACACGTCTAACTTGTACACTCAATGATGCTTGTGCTGGAAAAGATATATGCATATAATATAATAAATATACTACCAATACGTGGGATTAAATTTCAGCATGAAGGTTTTAAATCATTTCAATAATTTTATGTGACATTGTATATAATGTATACCAGTTAGCTTGTAGAAAATGCCTTTAGGCATTAAGTTCGCCGATTTGTGACTTTTACAAATAAAGAATTTTATTATTATTATTATTATTATATGCGGCGATCGATTCTACAGGCCGAAAATACTTATTTAAGAAGTTTTATTACTCTAGCTTAACATCAGGCGGAGTGTTGTCATATGCTGGGCTTTCAGTAAAATAATTTGGGGTTTTGACGTTTATTCTGTCAGTGTCATCTTTCTTTTTTATTGCCACAATGCATTGTGATAATAATAGTTTTAATTCGCAATATTATTACACATAAGTTTCTCTAAATATATACTTTGTTGTCAGGTATTGAATGCGAAGTAATTAATCTAAGATCAATCCGGCCGTTGGACTTCGACACGATAGCCAAGTCGCTGGCGAAGACGCATCATTTGGTTACTGTCGAACAAGGATGGCCACAGTGTGGTAAGTGTTGGTTAGGGCTACGTTTGTTGGCTTCGAACTGGAATTTAAAATTAAATATACATATTTAATGAACATATTATCAGGCCTAGAACGTAAAAGCTTGCTAAAAAGCAACAACAGATTAAGATTTATGACATTTATTTCGTCAAAAAGAATTACATAAATTCACTTAATTGAGATTTTAAAAAAATTATTAATAAATATAACGTACATAGACTTAATGTATCTATATCATATCAGTCGTCGAAGCGACCGCACGTATCCCGATGATGCCACGTGAAGTGGCGAAACGCGTCGAGACAAGTTATTGCAAGTTGATGGAGGTTATTTTAAGAAGAAGAAATAAGCGTTAATAATTGTTTGTAGGTATTGGTGCTGAGATTTGCGGACGTGTGATGGAGTCGCCGTCGTTTTTCGAGTTGGACGCGCCTGTGTGGAGAGTCACCGGGGCTGATATACCGATGCCCTACGCGCAGGGACTAGAGGCGAAGGCGCTGCCTGCCTCCGAAGACGTGCAGAGAGCCGTCAACACCATACTTGGGGTCAAGTAAATATGCTATGATGTCAATTATATATATATAGGACTTATCCAGTTAAAGTGCTATACTAATTCACACACTGATACATACAGACATCTTGGCATTAAAGTAAGGGAGAGCACTATCTACAGAAATACAGTCCTAGGATTAATTCAAATATCTTTATTGCATGTCACAATTTAATTAAGATGTCATGCAGTTTAGTGTCAAAAGTTACACCCGGTCAGGGCACAGCAATATAAGATAATACAATAATAATAATAACAATAAACAATTTCAATTAATAAACTAAATTTCATTTACTGTTTCGAATCATTGAGGTATTCGTCAATTGAATAAAAGTATTTCAAAATCAAATAGGCTTTTAATTTATTTTTAAATTGTGTTAGGCTTTCATTAGTTCTGTACATAGAGCAATTTTATATATAGGGCTTTCTATTTAAAGTAATAAAGATTATTATTATTATTAATTTTATATGTAATGATTCCGTTATGTGCTTATAGGTGGCGCTGTACGTTATTTAACTAATATAAGAGAGACTTTGCGGCTGTGGTTGCGATATGTCGCATTAAATAGGTAAACAGCCAAAAGTAAGGATGAAAGGTCCTTTAACTTGATGAGTCCTATATATTATTGTAGATAATTTTAGTAGATAGTGTATTTAAAAAATTGTAAAAATAAGGCAACCAACTATTTTTAAAAAATACAATCGCGTAGTTGATATTTTTACAATATGTCTTCACAAAATCATGTGATCTATGCCGACTTTTTGTTTTAAAAAAAAGTTTTTGGCGGAAGTATTGAAAGGGTTGCCTGTTGTAAAAATTCCGATAATGTAAATTGTCGGAAGAAATGTATTTATTTATTAAAATTGTAATTATTAGAAGTAATTAGTTTTGTCATTAAATTATTATTGTGCCTTATCTATCTTGTTTCCATTCCATATTTCCATCTCATTAAATTAGTTAAAAGTTGTATATATTTTAAGCGCGTTTTCAGAAACAACGCTCGGGCGTAATTATCATTACTTGAGTGCATTTTATTCCATTTTATACAGTAAATAATTATATAGGTGCTAATAAATATTTGGGAATTTTTTACATGAAAATTGCACGAACTCGTAATTCAAACCACTTTTAAAATACGTAGTTTTGTACTGAGTCAACATATTATTAAACTCCAAACTGCGCCGACTGTTAAAAAATTAAATGTTCACGTTTGAAAATTTTCTAAAATATTTCGTATATTTACCATAGTATAACCGTATTATTACGTCTGTGATCAGTGTTATTTGTTAAACTTTTATAATTGTTGTAAAAGTATATATTTTGTGATTTTTGAGTGTGTTATACATCATTGAACGTTTGTTTTAGGTTTTAATTAGTGTCAGGAAGCTTCCCGTAAGTGTTTTATCATAATAATACGTTTATACTATGGTAAATATACGAAATATTTTAGAAAATTTTCAAACGTGAATATTTAATTTTTTAACAGTCGGCGCAGTTTGGAGTTTAATAATATGTTGACTCAGTACAAAACTACGTATTTTAAAAGTGGGTTTGGTCCAAAATCTTCGCGGCGTGGATGAAAGGCTGAGCCAATATTTAAACACGCCAACCATTAGACAGTAATCAATATTAAATAGTAATATGTTGTATATACTTACATATGAAATATCCAGTTTAAATAATAACTCTTTCCACTCCAAGCCTTTTTTTCTTTTCATTCCACCAGCTCCACGCTAAAATTGCGTTTTTTAACTTTTGTAAATAAAATTTATTTTTTCTTATATGATAAACTTTATTTTATGAGTAATTACAGGATACTATATTATAATTCTTAATTCTAAACTTTATAATTCCTTTTAAAAATCCCACCTTTTTTAAAATTGTCCGCAAAAAGAAGTAATACACTATGTCGAGTGTCACTCGACAGTAGAGTGGAAAGGGTTAACTTGCATTTTTAGTCTTTTTGTTATTTATATTTAAATAAGTAATTATTGAAACGATTTCTTATAAATGCGTGTATCAGAACGTAATGACAGCTAAGTGACAGTAGACAGTTATAATGGATTATTATCATTGGTCAAAAATCACGTCAACAATTTTTTAAACGTGTGACGTTTGAAGTTTTAAACTCTACTCAGTGAACCTAACCTCGAGGGTAGTTTCTGAATATATGGACCACAGAGTTATAGAATATTACGTCCGAAATGGTGTTGCCATGTTTAGAATCTAAGTGCAACGAAATGTTTTTATTAGGCTATGTTTACATTAGGCTAATGCAAGTGATTCCCAAACCGTGGATATTTTGAAAATATAAAAAAATCTCGAAAACACTGCAAATGTAAAAATGAAGTTCTAAACCAATTAATACTAACAAGATAAAGCGATACAGTTATAGTATAATTAGTGTATTTATATGCAAAAGTGGGGCTAGCAAGACTAAAAAGATTGGGAACCACTGGGTTAATAAACTGCAAATTATAAGCCCAATGTAAATTAAGCCTTACATATGTATATATCAGCTTCAGTATTTTAATTAATATAATATATGTTTTGAATGAATGTACAGATTTGAAAAATATTTAGTTTTTTCATTGACAACACTGGCATAGTTAGAATTATTAAGTAGTTTTTTACAAACAGGGATTGTTATATGTAGTAAAAATATGTATTATTATTATCATTATTATTCATTCATCAATTGTTATTATAGAAGTTTAATAAAATATTTATTGAGTTTTTTATATTTGTTTTATTCGTAATTCAAACAGATTGTTGTTTACAGAAATATATCTGATTCTGATAAGAAGCCCCAACCTAAATAATGTGACTGTTTTGAGCTTCGTTAATAAAGATTCTGGCGGTTAAGAGGTTACCTTCAATTTAAAGAAAACACATATTTGATTAAATAATAAATTTAAATTATTTTGTGTTTTTTTTTCTTTATAAAGCGAACCTATCGGTGAATTGCTGAACTAAAAAAATTTTCTATGTAAAAAGTGCTTTGCAATTATTATAATTGAATAGTTTAAAAAACTAGAAAAACACGCGCGCTAGCTTTATCTCTTTTACTCCACTACACAGGATCTATAAAAGAATTTATAAATCCTGACGGTCCTAATAAGGATAATGGGAAACTGTTATTAAATTATTGCATTGTCATCGATCCTTAATACGTATGCAAAGTTTCAAATTAATCAGACTTCTGGAAATTGGTGAAAATTATGCTCAAAGATTCCGTTACATACATACATACATACAACCCAAGCTAATATAAGCGTGTTAAAAATCAGTTCCTAGGTGAGTATCTATAGAAATTTATGCCACTGAATTTCCACCAGCAATAATAACGCCTGAATATTAAATATTGAACACTTTAAGTAATTGAGCCGGCATAGTGTGGTTTTTTTATATAAACTACCCTCGCATATGACTACACGACGTCTAATAAACTAGTGTATAGTTTCAGAACGGAAACACTAACCACTATGCCGGCTCGAAGTGAGGTACGTAAATGATAATTTTATATATTTAAGCGTGAAAGGTTTTATGGATTTTACTGGTTATTATTTAAGAAAGAAAACGAGATACGAGTCACTTGTAACGGATTTTTTTATTTAAAGTACCATTTGACAGTTGTTGTCTTAAATATTAAACGACCAGAGGCCTTTACATCAAAATGAAGAATATTAAAATTATATTTTTCTCGCATTTAAGTCATTAAATAAGTATCAGTAAGATCTAAAATAATAAAGTGGTATCTAACTACAAAAATGACACCTAACCTCAAAAATTGTTGTTGCGTGAATACGTAACAAACAAACTCACATTCACATTTATAATATTAGTAAGGATGTAATGTATGTATGTATTGTGTATATTTAGTTATTGTTTTCTTTTCATTGCAGCAAATATCACCGCTCACAGCGACAAAGGTTAGCTAGTAGATAATGCCGACGGCATTAAGCTCGCCTATGTTTTTTAAAAAAAATTTTTTGTAATAAAGAATTTATTATTATTAATAATAATCTACATGTATATGTTGTATATATACCTATGAGACGTGCAAAAATGCGATATCGTGTGAGAAAAATAGAGCCAAAATCCTGCAGAAGCTGGCACCTATCAACATTGATCGATCACCGAGCACATGCTATTGCCGGGGATTTCCGATTAAATTACATTTTTGTATTCCTTATATTATGCCGTGTTGACATTCTTTTCTATATTCGAGCTTTGACGCAGCTGCCTTTATCGAACCTACGATTAAAATTATTACGCGTTTTCAATAAAAACCAATATTATATACAATTTTTAAAGATGTTTAATTTAAAGATAAGCAAGACAAGAATGTGCCTACTAATACTAATAAATATGCCTTCCCAAAATCTCGTAAATTCTGACTATAGGTATACAGGAGCCAGACCTATGCGAAACAAAATTTATTAGTATTTTAAAAAAAGACCTAACTATTTTTACCACGATGTCCGTAATACTAATTCCACACAACTCTTATAAACTTTGAAATTCCTGTTTAACACGCAAAATATTATTTTGTTTATTTCGTTCGTTAAGTTGCAGTGTTTATCAAGGCGTGACGTCACATGACGACTATGAGCGTTTCCCGCATAATTTAAAACCAATATTAACACTAGGTTTACGGACGTTTTCTATATACCTACTTCTACTAAAACGCGTCAATTTGACACATATCGTAGAGATAAGTATACCATATAGACAAGTTCAGTAATTCAACACTTTTAAAGAAAATAGACTTCAATGTATATTTCCCTCGATCAATGAATAAAAGTCATACAAAGAGATAAAATAAAAATTTAAACAGTTTTTGGTAATTCTCTGATAAAAGTCAAAATGCGTCAAATTGACGCGTCCCGTAAACCTAGTGTTAAAAACGCAATATTTAAGTAATATACTTAGTTTATAGTAATATTGTGTTTTTCGGTAATATTAGACGCGCGATTATAGAAAGCAATTTCAAAATCTGTCTACATGCCTATTATATTAATTTTTTTCTTAGTTTATTTTTATTATTAATTTTACGTACAGGCTATAATTGACAAATTTCTTGTGGTCTTCTCCCCATACGCCTTTCCGAAGCCATGATAGGATTTAACTATGAACCTATAGTGTCTAGGCTAATAAACTATTTTCATTTTATTTCTAACTAGCTTTTACCCGCGGCTTCGCTCGTATTTAAGTCATTAAATAAGTATCAGAGATCACTTCAATAGAAATGAATCAATATGACAACTATGATAAAAAATATTTATATAAAAATGACAGACGGAAATAAAAATAAATATAGAAAAAATCCAAACAGCTGAAACTATAGTCAATTGGAAACTATAGAAAAAAATATAATTTTTTTAAAATAAAAAGTATCCTATGTTACTTCTAGTACCTACCTCCAAAAATATGTGTACAAAGCTTCACGAGGATCGGTTAAGTAGTTGTTGCGTGAAAACGTAACAAACAAACTCACATTCACATTTATATTGGTAAGGGATTGCATTATTACCTATGAAAAACTTTAAAATTCCATTCACTTCTCAATTGAGATTAGTAAGGTGTACAAGTGAAAACCCTCGAAGGTAATAACCACACCTCACAAACCGCATTGTTACAGCCAATTATATGCGCTCCATTCTAAATGATAGACCTAAGTTTAATATTTCTTAGAACTTGAATAACTACTTAAAACAAAATATAAACAATCTGTGTTTCAACACTTGAACTACCAATCAATATGACCGGTGTCAAAAATTCTTCACAAGACTTTTATGTGAAACTTAATTCATTATTTTTTGTTAAAGATTCTATTTTTTACAATTCTACTACATATTTATTGAAATATATTTGATACTTTGCAAGCACAGGTCATCCGGTCATTTTGACAGGATGGTAAAAATATTTATTTTTTATTTATTTACTCCTAGCAAATGGGCTCCAATAGAGCGCTTTTACTCGTCAATACATATACAAATATAAATGAAATAAATTTATTAATTTAATAATTATTAATTTGATTTAGCTGCTGTATACTGGCATTGTCCACTTACATACTAATGTCATAATAATGTATAATAAATCTACTATGATGTAGAAGAATAGCTGCTGTATAGGGGCATTGTCATCAAATAGGTCATATTGATCGGCTGGTAGTTCTAGTGTTAAATATTTTTACATGCACTAATAGCAATCTAAGAACACTAGTTACTGCGACTAATTATGATTTCCTTTTCAAAATATTTATGTTAAAATGAGACTATAGATTGAAATGAAATGAAAATAGTTTATTAGCATAGGCACTAAAGGCGTGCGCTTGCTCATCGTTACCACAAGAAACTCGCCAATCATAGCCTGTACATGATTATTGCGTTTTTGCAATGCGTGCAATTTACTATAGATCAACAGTATTAGTGCATGCAATACATTTAAAGATGATTCTATTTTCATAATTAAAATAACAATATAGTTCTCTACGCAAGCTTTTTAAGCATTTGCTGAAAAATCAATAAAAAAATACCTACATTGTATTGGAGGAATCTAAAACTTAACTGCTACATACGACAAAACAACGTTTTTCTAGATAGTGTATGTAGGTTCTTGACTATGATACTTTACAAAAGTTCTATATTTCTCATTCAATGCAGTTAAGTATTACTCGACAGTGAACAGTAGTAACAGAAACCAAATCATCAGCCTCTATTCATGTGCTAATCGTCAAACCGCTGTCTGTAATCGATCAATCACCTAAAATCCATACGAAATTAAAATATCGCCATTGAAGCGCAACTACGCCATTTCTATCATTGTATTTGTAAAAGCGTTGATTTCTGAGAAAGCTATTATTTTTCCACACAATAGAGCCGGCAGACGTCCGCCCCGCGGGACGGTTGTTGACAGAATGATGAATCGGGCGTGTGTTTGAACGCAGCGAGCGAGATAGACATATATATACGGTGGGTAGTTGTTGATTTTTGCGAGGAAGCAAGTAATGTGTTTATCCACATTTTGTATTTATTTAGCGGTTCTTTTAAATTCCTTTTTCAATACAAATTGATTTAAATATGAAATTAAGTGGTGATTAGATTTTCAAGTGCTAATAGGTGTAAAGCAATCGAGCCCCAAGGCGGAGGGGTTATGCAAATGCAAGGGGCTTGGTGTTCAAATCCGCGACATTTCACACACAATGGGTCCGCACTTAACCGCTTAATTTAATGAAAAGAGGACGGATTAGGTTACTTTAAAATCGTATTAGCTTATTAATTTTAAACCGGATGCTTTATATCAGTGGTTCTCAAACTTTTTATAATTATAAAAAAACTGATTTATATATATTTATGAATAATCATATTGCTATGTAATATTGCGTAATATTTAGGATGTAACCTTGTAATCTCCCTTTGGTAGGTATTTTTTGCAGTATTTTAGCCCTAGGGTTCCGTTGAACACACTTTGAGAATGGCTGAGTTATATTATAAATAATGGCATTTGGGGT
Source organism: Tineola bisselliella (assembly GCA_028551675.1). Classification (NCBI taxonomy): domain Eukaryota; kingdom Metazoa; phylum Arthropoda; class Insecta; order Lepidoptera; family Tineidae; genus Tineola; species Tineola bisselliella. The sequence goes on along the minus strand of JAPWLS010000518.1, from coordinate 117,531 downwards.
GAAATATATATTAAATTACGTTAAACAAAAGTAGATATTTATTTCGAAAGCGATGTATCTATTAATGATAAATATTTTTTATAAATGAATAACTATCGAATAAAAATGCTTAATATATAATTAAGCAATAATTTACTTGACTACTACTATTATATTGTACAGGCTATGATTGTCGAGTTATTTATGATTTATTCTCGTCATATGTTTTTCTGAAATCTCGTAGATTCTTATACAAAATTAAAACTTTTATATTCAATAATAATATATTTAAGTACAGCCTTTAAATGTAGTACTTTTCGCTCTAAACCTAATACCTATACCACCTTGAGAAGACGAACAAGTATTTTTCAGGTCTAGCAGACTCCTCAGGTTCAATATAACCTGTTTCTTATATAGACTAGAGCAGTGGTTCTCAAATGTTTTCTGACGACGGAACCCTTTTGGAAAGAGTAATATTTGACGGTGATCTAAAGTAAATTTATATGATTTTTTTATTATAATTGATTAATTACTTTTTTAGTTTAAAATCTAACTTTATGTTGGAATATTTAGATACTAACATGGGCGTAGGCAGCCATGGGTTCAGGGTGGGGCAGCAGTCTAAAATAATATGTAACTAGCAAACTATACCAGCGGTCTGTCGAGTGTGAACTTTCTTACGGATATTAAGTATTGTAGTTAGTACCTAGATAATTAAGTTTTTTAGGTTTGATTAGATACCTTACAAGTCAGAGCCCTGTGGATACTATATATTTTATTTTCATGTGCAAGCTTATAGTCTCCCTTTAGTAGGTATTTTTGCGGAGCCCTCATGGAGGCCATGCGGAGCCTTAAGGTTCCATGGAGCACGCTTTAAGAATGGCTGAATTAGAAGCAACGGAAGCAAATATATCGTCACTTACACTAAATAAAGATGTTTTTATATCTGCTTACACATTTATTTGTACGAATATTCCCGTCTCCCATACAGGATGCTTCTTAATATGAACATTTAAAACATATATTTCACTCGATATTTGATCTCTGTTAGGTTAGGTTAGATTAATAATGGAAGGTATTTATTTTTGCGACGCTTATAAAGTTTCAAAATAATTTCCAATATAGTTGAAGAAACAAATACCGTTCTTTATTGGCAATAGTGACGTGTAATAATACATCGTAAAAAAATATTTTATCTAATCTATAATTTATTATTTTAATAATTTTTTAATCAGGTACTACGTATACACATGGGCGTAGCCAGCCATGGGCTCAGGGTGGGGCAGCAGTCTAAAATAATATGATGTAACTAGCAAACTATACCCGCGGTCTTACCACGGTTAATTTTTTTGTCAACTGACGAGTAAGTATTGTAGTTAGTACCTAAATAATTAAGTTTTTTAGGTTTGATTAGGTACCTTAGAGGTCGGATCTAGGGTGGGGCAAGCGCCCTACCCTGCCCCACTGTGACTACACTCATGTGTATATAGCTGAAAATTTATTAAAGTATAACATTGGTATTGGTATTATTATTACCTACATATCATCCTGTAAACGCTACTAGGCCTTGCACTAATGGCACGTGACAGCGACGTGATGGATCGGCCAACCCCCCTCGACCCTCCCTTCACCCCCCCTCAGCCCCGCATCCTCACACTCCTCGGCTACCTACTGGAATTAACTATTTACTCAAATTCCATGTTGTTTTTTTTCTTCATCATAAAATCTTGTTATGCTAAAAAATCAAGCACTAAGGTTTAAATAAAATTAATTTAAATACCCTTTGCGATGTGGTTAAGAACAGTGGTCCCGGATTTGATTCCCGGGATATTTTTACCTATTTATTCATAGATATTTAATTTTGTTAGCGTATAATCCAAGTACTAGAAACATCTGGATACTAACTAACTTGTGTTTTAATTTTATCCTTTTTTTCTTTATTTTTTCTCATCCCTAAATCTATTTGGTTCTTATTTTTTTAATTTAGATTTATTATTGTTTAACATCTAAACTATATATTTTTGTAATTTTATTAGAAGTGTAGTATCTATCCCTTTATCATCTCGAGCATGCCGTCCTATCCTATAATTAAAATTTCATTTAGTTTGTGTAATAGTGGTCCTTTTTATAATATGTAGTCATAATGTAATTTTATAAGTAGGCTTTATAAATAAATAAGTAGAGTATTATTAAAAATGGGTTTTGTCTTGTGCCTGAGTGTTATGTGTTCTTGTCCTGGCATTATAGAACAAGGTATAAACTTTTAATTATAACTATATTAAGTTTATGTCGGAGAAATACTGCTAACAATAATCCAAGAATATTTTTTTTCATATTTGAATCAATTCTTCCCGATTCTAATTGTAAGACTAAAAAGTATATAATCAAAATATAAAAAATATAATTTAAACAAAATGGAAAGTATACGTATGTATACTTTCAAATACTTTTACAATAATACCGGTCATGTATAAATTTTACATTATATAAATGAAATTAAAGTAGTTTATTAGCATAAGCACTAAAGGCGTGCGCTTGCTCATCGTTAGACTCCACAACGGCTTCGAGAAGACCACAAGAAACTCGTCAATCATAGTCTGTACATGAAATAATTAACAAAAAAAAACAACTGAATTTTAATTCAGAGAAAAAGAATCATGGACCACAAGAATTAAAATTAGATCAGATCCACGGTACCAGCCTATAATAATATAAAAAACTACGCCGGTGATTATTTATTGCAGACGCATTTTGTACTAATAATCTAAATTAAATTCAAGCAAAACGAGTTATTACATCGCCGGTCGTAATTATTAGAATGCATCAAAGAATAGGCTGACTTACGTTGAAAATTTCAATACAATGATTTGCCAAGCGTTTTTAATCCGCGCTGCCACGAGATATGAGCGCTCAATGTTAAGTGGCATAAACAACGAGTAGAGATAAACGTAGTGGCTTCTTTGGGCTTATCATGAATTTTAGTCTTGCTTCTCTCTTTCCTACTCACCGGTATAGTTTTTCATATTATTGCGGGCTGATACCTGTATAGTTGCACCGTGGATCTGATCTAATTTTAATTCTTGTGAATTATGTATTATTGAGAAGAGGCGGCTCGTAACATTTTGTGATGGGGGTTCACAAATAAAAATAAACAAAAAACTAGAGCCTACCATTTATTTTATTTGTACAGAAAATCCATTCGCCGGTCTTTTTGGCGAGCGAAGACATCTATTACTTTCTTGTGAAAATCACATATAGAATTAATTAAGCGTTTTTCTATGCTGCCGAACGCACGGTTTGGCAACGTCGCGCGTGAGCGGCGCTCCAGATTAGGTTAATTTCTCATACGAAATCTTTTGTTTCACGCGTCGGCCTGAGTCGATGTTTCTCTTTCGCACTCATTGAGTACAATGCTAGGAATCGTACTAAACTTCGTTTCATAGGAGCGCAATCGCTGGCGCTCCACTCGTTACAACTTGACGCCAAATATACGCGTAGATATAGGTAATATAATATACTATTGTATAGGCACAGTAGAATAGAATGAATGTAATGTAAGGATAGTATATATTATGAAGAAATATAGATTACTTCTGTAATTTTCGTGGGAGTGCACTGCACCAGCGCTCTTTAGGACGAGCCGCCAGTGTTATTGAGAATTATGTGACTTATGAATTGTTATTTACTTTTTTTCTGAATGAAAATTCAGTTTTTTTTTTTTGTTAATTATTTTATGTACAGGCTACGATTGGCGAGTTTCTTGTGGTATTCTTCTCGTCATACGCCTTTCCGAAACCATTATAGATTCTAACGATGAGCAAGCGCACGCCTTTAGTGCCTATGCTAATAAACGATTTTCATTTTCATATGATATCTTAACCATTATAATTGTGACATGCAATAAGACATTTGAATTAGAAGAAGAAGAATATTTAATAGTACATATTATGATCGCTTTTTGTTTTTAAATATTTATTTATTTGTATACTCGATATTTATACTAACTAGGGCTATAAGAGACATTGACTGTTTTAACACATTAAAAAAGAATCTCAACGTATTTTTAATGAACAAGTTCTACTATTCAGTTAGTGAATTTATAAGTGACATTTTGTAAGTTTAACATTATTTAGCATTTAAGGTTGACATAGTGAATTTTTATTGTATTGAATTATTTGTATGCCATATACAATGTGTAAAATATGTGATACTACTAACATTTTTAACATTTTTTTTTCTCCCCTCTTCCTTACATCTATTTGGTTCTTGTTTTTTAACACGCGTTTATTAGCTTGGGTTGTATGTATGTATGTATCTATGTAACGGAATCTTTGAGCATAATTTTCACCAATTTCCAGAAGTCTGATTAATTTGAAACTTTGCATACGTATTAAGGATCGATGACAATGCAATAATTTAATAACAGTTTCCCATTATCCTTATTAGGACCGCCAGGATTTATAAATTCTTTTATAGATCCTGTGTAGTGGAGTAAAAGAGATAAAGCTTTTTAGTTTTTTAAACTATTTAATTATTATTCGTGTATTTTTGTAATTTTATTAGAAGTGTAGTATCTATCCCTTTATCACCTTGAGCATGCCGTCCTATCTTATAATTAAAATTTCATTTAGTTTATATAATAGTAGTCCTTTTTATAATATGTAGTTTTAATGTAATTTTGTAGGTGGGCTTTATAAATAAATAATAAATAATTTTAAGACCTATGTCACTAACTATATCTGTGGTAAATAAATGAATTTGAATTTTATTCGTTCATAACTCGATCCAGTGTCGATAATATATTGTCTTTCTCACAGATTTCATCTCAAAACTCCATGTTAACTGACAATAATAATTGCTAAATACTTTAATAGCTTCGAGATTAATTAAGGCCTTATAAATAAACCGTCGGTGTGTAACTCGAATAGGTAATCATTATTTACTATTGAGGTATGTAAGGTCGCGCCACAACCGGAGGCCGGGTATGCCCCAGGGCTTCTCAAATGCTTTGTGGGCCTGTTGACAACATAATGATTAAAAAAATTAATATGCCCGCATAGCTACAAGAAGTTTTTACGTTCTAATGTACTTATTACTAATTCCAAATGTAATAATAATATTTTTTATGTCATCCGAAAATTTTTGTCAGGAATTTTGAATAGTTTATTAGTATAGGCAGCACTAAAGGCGTGCACTTGCTCATCGTCAGACTCTACAATGGCTTCGGGAAGGCGTATGACAAGAAGAAGACCACAAGAAACTCGTCAATCATAGCCTGTACATAAAATAAATAGCAAAAAAACTGAATTTTAATTCAGAAATAAGAGTAAATAACAATTGAAATAAACACAGGTTGAAATGAAAATTAAATTGTGATATGATGAATTTTAACATAAAATAACAAATTTAAATTACGTAATTGTATCTCCAAAATCAGAGATATTAAGAACATTATACTATGACTGCTTCTTCTATGACAATTGGTTATCTGGAAGAAATTACTTTTAGTGATAAGATTGTCAATTGCTCTAAATTTGGCTTTTGTATGTGCTCTATTGTAATGCATATTCTTAAAGTAACAAAGGGTTTATTATTATTTTTATTAGTATGCTTAATAATTCGCCATACTTAGTGTAACGTTAAACAGAGATATGGACCACGAGATGATTGCTACCACAATACTTAAAATTTGTATTTAAGAAAAAAGAAAAGTTAGATATTCCATTCATAAACAATAGAACGATCTTGTTTATGGTTTATCTTTAATCTCTGTAATATTCCCAGTGGTTTTGAAACATGTCGAAACGAAAAACTATCTCACGAGCGACGCCCACTCGAGTTTTTAGAACGAGGTCTTTAACATTTTTGACGTAATTAATCAATAAAGCATATACGTTTCCTAACTTATATTATTATTATGTATAACTTAGATTTATATTAATAGAAGAAACATACAAAATACTAGCAATTAAAAGAAAATCAGAATAATCTTATGTATGTAAATCTATATATGTATCTAATAAAAGAATCTATGAATAACTAAATATATAAATATATAAAACTCAAAGGTGACTGACTTAGTGATCTATCAACGCACAGCCCAAACCACTGGACCGATCGGGCTGAAATTTGGCATGCAGGTAGATGTTATGACGTAGGCATACGCTAAGAAAGGATTTTGATCAATTCCACCCCTAAGGGGATAAAATAGGGGATGAAAGTTTGTATGAATCATATTAGATTTATATCATTCATTGCCCTGAATGATTATTCTGACATAACATCAACCACAACCGCCTATTTGACGTTGACGCTGTAAATTTACAACGTGATACAAATTCCAATAAGACTATGCAAATAACAGAGAAAGGTGTTGAGTTTGTTTATTTTTTGTTTAGAAAATACTTTAATGATAACTACATAATAATAAATTTATTACAAAACAAAAATATATTTTTTAATAAATCTTCTTTTATACAATCAGTAGGTTCCTTTGGACTTACCAAAACATAAATATTTATATGGGCGCGAATAATAAATTTTATTTAAAAAAAAATATTTCGTTTAGACAATAATGTTAGGGCTTTGCTTTAAATGAGAAATTATTTTAAAAAAAAAACTTTCTTTTTGAATTAAAACAAATCATATTTGCCTAAAAGTGGAATAAAAATAAATAAATAAAAATCTAGTATTGTTTAATTAAGTTAACATAAATAACCTGTACTTGGTGAGCAAGTCAGTGTGAACAAGCATTCAGTCACTTAATCTCTTGGTCTTGTGTTTTAATTTCTACGTGTCTTTGAAGTCGTTGTGAGTTGTGATAGACGTTCATATTTTCTAATTAAACTATAAAAATATTAAAAACAAATAACGTAAACAAACAACATAATAACACGTATTATATAAAACTTGTCTTGCTTAATCCTACACGATATTGTATAATCTAAACCAAAAAGACACTACATACATATAAATTGTATAATAATCGATTGCCAACGGATCTTCGATGAAATTCAAATTTAAGGTCTCAATACTTCGCGGGTTTTCTGTTGAGATTGTAATCGTTACAAAGCGCGCCATTCCGATTCGGACACTCGCTCCAATTGGCGGTGTTCGTAATTTAAAATTCGAGAAAGTGAGAATTCAATTGAATTGAATCGCGTTTTTTGAGTCGAGTGATGTGGACGTCCCTATTGTTCTTTATTTAAATTGTGGTGTGTGTACGTATTTCGTGTAAAATAATTTAGTTTCGTTTTTGCAAAATGTTTTTGTTTTTTGTAAGTATTTTCGAAATTTAAAAAAATCACCAAAATATATAATTAACATAACCTTGACTGTCCTAATAAAAAAAAATTCATGTTGAAAGATTTTCGTCATCAAAAAATAAATATTTATAAATTATTACTACATATTTTTAATTTTAAAGTTGAAGACACTACATGTCGAATTTCCCGTTTGCATGTGCAACAATGTTAACCTTTGAAAAATCGACCCGCGTTATAAAAGAAATCTGAACACGATAATTATTGTAATTTACATAATTATAATTAAATAAAAGTCTCGTAATACATTCATAAATTAATATTAACTCTATAAAATTTATTAACTCTATAAAATTTAGATAAATATTAAATTTTCAATAAAAAATAATAATAAATATTTTTATAGTCTACTTTGAAATATTATTACATCTTTTTTGTACTAATTTAACACTAGCACTACCAACCGGTCAATATGACCTATTTTTACTAACCAGTCAAAATGGCTTGTGCTTACAAAGTATTAAATATAAATCAATAAATTTATTATAGAATTATAAAAAATACGTTTAAAAATAATAATGAGTACCTACCTAAGGTTTTATATAAAAGTCTTGTGAAGAATTTTTGAAACCGGTCATATTGACCAGTTGGTAGTTCTAGTGTTAAATATATGCGTCCATCTTTACCTATTACAGTTATACATAAATTACGCAACGTGATGAGCACGCGACTGACCGCTCTCGCTTTCCGACAGCTGTCTTATCGCAATCACCTAACACTTAACAATTAAGTCATATTTTCATTTAGTTAATCGGATTTTAGTGCACTACAGTTACACCATCTTAAAGTAGTATCGCCCATTCGTGAATAATATATTCGATACCAAATGTTATGTGTGTGGTGTTATATTATAGTTTGTATAAATAATGTATAGTATAATTTATTAGCATTTGTCTATATCTTTTAAGTTAAGTTTCTTTAATAACTCATTTGTGTTTTATAATAGGTATCACTGTTGTTTGCCATTAGCTGTAAGTCATTAACGAAGTGGACTTTGCAAATCATTAACAAAAGAGGTATATAAACGGTCCACAAGATTCAATGCAGAGATTCGATATGCAACTCTTGACCAGAGAACGCTGTTAGTTTTAAGCAATAAATAAATCTTTATTAAAAAAGGAAACTTCGCTCTCGCTATCTAACATAAATCTCATCTCAAAAGTTCACCTATTATTACTTCTGACCATGACTTTTGTTTGTTCTCTGATGACGTCATAGATCTATACTACTTGCTTTGTTTATTTATATTAATTGTATTGAGTTTTTAAAGATGCTTCATTTGATACTAACATTATATTGTACAGGCTACGATTGACGAGTTTCTTGTTATTTCTCATCATATGTTTTCCCAAAATCTCCGCAGATCACAGCCCTGACAGCCCTAACGTCTGCAAATGCTGGATTAGGCTACGAGACTCCATCAGCAGCGACGCCAGCACAAATAAAATTCGCCATAGAAAACAAATACGACCAAACTGGACCTGGTGCAACTGAACCTGAGTATGCATACAAAACCTTTAAAAACTTAGAGGAAGCTTTGCTGGGCTACCTGGATGACCCGGATACGAAACTGCCTGACAACGAAAGGCTTAAAGGCTACCATCAATTATTGAAAAAGCCTTTGATTGACAAATCGCCTATTTTCACAAAATACAAATTCCCTGAAAAGAAGCTGCTTTATTCGGAACCACAATCGGAATTAGGGATTTTGGACTTTAACCAATTGAGGCCCAAACTTGCACCTCAGGCGTACGTCAAGAAAGTGCATTTGTTGAAGCAGTTGCCAATGAAGACATATCTGAGATCTGCGTTTGATGACTTCGGAGAAAAATTTAATCCAAATCCACAGTACAGTTTCTCATACGGAGTCCATGTAAGTATCAAATTGTTAGAGATGTTAACCCTCCGTCGGGTGCGGCCGATCTCACAGGCACAGCTTTTAGTTTTTAGTCTGATTTAAAGAGGGAAGAAAAATCTATTACTTTTGTATAAAATGTATTTCTAAACATTCCAATAAAAAAGATTGGTTTTGATTTTCATCTTAGATTTAATTAGAAAAAATTTTATCATAATTTTCTCAATGAGCCCCGTCAAGCACACCGATCTAAGGAGTTTTTGAGGGGCGCCCGACGAAGGATTAAATATTACATTGGCATAACAACATACATTGTTTCATCTGTGATCATCATTACTTAAACGCATTTTATTCAGTAAAAATTATTTACTAATAAATAATAAATCTTTAAACACGACAACCATTAGACAGTAATCAAAATAAAATAGTAATATGTTGCATATACTTATATATCAAATATCTAGTTTAAACATTAATTTGCATTCCTTTCTGTTATTTATATTTTAATAAGTAACCGTTGAAACGGTTTCTTATAAACGCGTGTAACAGAACGTAATGACAGCTAGGTGACAGTAGACAGTTGCAACGGATTATTATCATTGGTCAAATTCACGTTAACAATTCTTCAAAAGAGAAGAAAAGATTTCCTCGTGCTAAAAAAAAATCAATTATTTCATGCATGTTATTGGAATTTCAAGAACAAGGCTTTTGTGGCTTTTAAAATCTTTTCATGCACGCGACCAATCAACGACTGGTTTAATTTCAAATATATGTCCTTGTCGAAGTAACTGCATTTTTTACAAACAATCACGATGCCTGAAATAATTTATAAAAAGTAGAACTTATTACACATTAATATTACAACTTAATGTATATTTAGTTATTATTATTTTCTTTTCAATGCACCAAATATCACCACTCACAGCGACAAAGGTTAGCTGGTAGATAATGCCAACGGCATTAAGCTCGCCTATGTGAAAATTTTTTTTTTTTTGCTATTGAGAATTTATTTATTTATTTATTCATTAAGATTATTAAATATCAATCAATGCATAAAGATTTAAAAATACGCAATAAAGATGCAAGATGCAACTTCGAAGTTTGTTTTGCAAACTGTACAAGGTCTAAATAAACGCATCTACATAAAAAATCTTACATAACTATTATCACATTATAAACACGTAATCTTTAATGGAAGGATTATTGTTACTTATTAGTAAAAACAAGGTTTTTTATATTTATATTGTTCAGTATCTACAATACATCTGCAATGGATCATTGTCTTTGATAATTCACTGAGTAAAGTTCAAAACTTCAAACGTCAGTCAACCGTACGAAACAAAATAGACCAATCACACGCTTGAAAAATTGTTAACGTGATTTTTGACCAATAGTAATAATCCATTGCAACTGTCTACTGTCAGCTGTCAGTACGTTCTGTGTCTATCAGTGAAGTAAGTTTCTATTCCTATAAAATCTCTTCTATAATTAATATATTCTGGTTTAAAGATAAAGACATGAACAATGGGCTTATCACGAATTTAGTCTGGCTTTCGAATCGAGCTGTCACAAGTAAAACGGATCCGTTAGCAATCGGGATCATGAATTTTACTAACGACTAACGAGCACCAGCAATCTATCAAATGAACGAAAGATCGAGACGTTCGAAAATTAACAAAAAGTATCTAAAATATTATAGTTCCAAATCCGCACGCGGTGGCGCTGCTCAAATTTCCATACAAATCGCTTGAAACGAACTCGGTTCGAAAGCCAGACTAAAATTCGTGATAAGCCCACAGATTAAAATTTATAAGCAGTCAGTAAAAATAACCTATAAACCAGTTATAAATTATTTCCTTATAGACTTTCACTGACATTTTGCATAATTTCTGATCTTTATGACTGTGAAAGTGCATAAACCTAACCTAACAATATTCGTACCATGATTTGTTAACATCACAAACACGCAGACTATCTGGTTAAGATTTCTTCAATATGTATCAAAAATCTTTATTTTGGAAAGGCACATAACGGGAAGAAATTACAAGAAACTTGCCAATCATAGTTAGTACAATATAATGTTAGTATTAGCAGGTACTTATATTCTTGCTTAGTTTTAAATTAATATATTTTAAAAAATTTAATGTAATCCCTTACTAATATAAATGTGAATGTGAGTTTGTTTGTTACCTTTTCACGCAAAAACTACTAAACCGATCATCATGAAACTTTGTACATATATTTTGGAGGTTCTAGAAGTAACATAGGATACTATTTATTATTTTTTTAAATATATTTTTTACTATAGCTTCCAATTGACTACAGTTTCAGCTGTTTGGATTTTTTCTATATTTATTGTTTATTACCGTCTGTCATTTTTATATATGCAGTATAAAACTATTTGAATTTTTAAGGTTAGGTGTCATCATTGTAGTTAGATGCCACTTTATTACAGAAGTGTGATAGGCATTGTCTGTTGACTGAAATATGAAACATCTTTAAACTTCATAGTACTTTATATCTTCATTATTACGCAGACGCAGTCGCGGGCAACAGCTAGTTGTAAATAAAGTTAGCCTTATTGTTTAATACGTTTCTTAAATAAAGGCAAAGACAGAATTGTATTTCCGACACAAATACAAAATCCGCATGAACAATAGAGAAAAATTAAACCAAATTTCTCAATATAAAAGATCAATGAATCTATAGAGAAAGACCTTCAATTATAAAATCGTGTTCATTTAACACAAACAATGATTGGCCAACTTCGGCCGACATCCGTCAGATGTCTATCACGGTTTATTCGTATATTACCCGACCATTGTGAATTGTCCAAATATAAACACTTGATTGGTCTATGTCAAGCCGAATATTAAGTTTGTAGATTTTTCCATGTCTTCAGAGAGCCGCAACATGAACTTTATTATATACTATTGTATTGTAAGAAGAGCCAGATAATCCTATGGCAAGAGCCGCGGTCTGCCGACCCCTGGTCTATCTTATATCTTAACAATTCATTATCTTGTTTCATTGATTTTAAACAGATCAATCATAAAATATAGCTTTATAATGGTTTTAGAAAGACATGTGAAATAATAGTGCGGATTAAAACGGATTAAAAATATAATTATCACAATGCATTGTGGCAATTGACAGATTAAACGTCAAAACCTCAAATCTTCTTAAATAAGTATTTTCGGCCTGTAGAATTGACCGCCACAAGGTTATTTATTGTTTTAATTGCAAATAACTTGCGTTCACTCGTTGACAGATGCCGCGCGCGCCCCCATACGTATTATTGATATACTAAATTATATATGCGTGCGTTCAAACAGCAGTTGTAATCAATGTTATAATATACGAGTTATTTTTTAATTTTTTTTATATGAACGTTTACATGTGAATTAATATTTTATAATTTCTTATTGGGCTGTTCTTATTGGTAGAATTGTCTTTAATAGACATCTGAGGCCATTAATAAAAGAAGAAGAACTTATAATATACGTTTATTTTATGTATTTTTATTAATTATTTTATTAGGAATAACCTATGATATTAAAATATTTCATTGTAGCATCTTAGTTTGAATAATTTAGACTGTTTGCAGCTTACCATGACGGCTGCAAAGCCTTCGAAAAGTTGATTTTAGACTTTTAGCTGCAAGAAATTAGGAGCAAGAAAAATCTTATAATAATTATTTGGGCATAGCAACACCCTTCGATAGAGTGGCAAAATTCCAATCAGCACTATCGTGTGCGCACACGCATAAACGAGCGGCCTTGCGTTGAACTTGTCCGGGCGGCTGTCATTCGACCAAGGTAGAAAGTACATCAAGGATGACAGGACATTATATAACAGAGTTATCAATACGAGACGAGATCATTTGATATATATAAAAAAAGGAATTTATAATATCTAACCTAATTTTAGGCTTCATATTAAAATATACGTACCTATTAATATAGTGGGTTGTCTACAAATTTTTGTTTGTTTGTTTGTGTAGATTATTGGTTGCACTGAAATAATGTTAAAATTATATAATACTAGCGGTCCGGTACGTGCTTCGGTACGCATAAAGTGAAATATTAAAAAAAAATAATTGGAACATCAAATTCATGCATCAAACAGCATGAATGACATAAAAAGTTTCAAATACTGTCAACACTGAAAATAGTTTCAATTTGACAGCACAATCCGCCATTTATTGAATTAATTTGTTACAAAAAATGTGATAAAAGAACCGCCCCACCGATTTTGTGCAAACTTCACATAAACCATCTACTAAATAGTCCGAACAAAGCCTAAACATTTGGTTTGGATAGGTGAGCCCGTTCTTGAGTATAAAATTACAACGAAAAGTGCCACTTATTTTTATATAGATAGATTTTGAGGCTATTTAAATATAAATTACCAAAATGTTTGTTCCGACCATACTAACAGTGGGCTTATCACGAATTTTAGTCTGGCTTTCGAACCGAGTTCGCTTCAAGCGATTTGTATGGAAATTTGAGCAGCGCCACCGCGTGCTGATTTGGAACTACAATATTTTAGATACTTTTTGTTAATTTTCGAACGTCTCGATCTTTCGTTCATTTGATAGATTGCTGGTGCTCGTTGGTCGTTAGTAAAAATTCATGATCCCGATTGCTAACGGATCCGTTTTACTTGTGACAGCTCGATTCGAAAGCCACACTAAATTCGTGATAAGCCCACAGGACCCGGCGATACAATAATATAAATTCGTATAAACAAAGTCAGTCAATCGTTTATGTAAACAAGTTTTTGTGTCAACTAAATTATTCTTAAGGCAGCAAAAAACAATCGATTTATTTTTTTAATCATATTAAAATACAAGTCACTATGATTTGGTATTAATAACACACAAAGCCTTCCTGTATGTCAGATGTAGAATTTATAATTAGGTATTAATTTACTTATATTAATTTTTAAAGCATTCTTGAAATTATTTTCATGTTAATATGTTAAAATTTTTAAAAGTAAAAACAATCGTACATGATCCTTGTCGGTTAAAGTCTCACGCTATCTGGTTCATGGAAGGTCAGATATATTATACGAATACACTCTCGTCACGACAATGCTGGCCGAAACAGTGTGGGAAAACGTTCTTCATATTTTTTTGTTACAGCAACCAATCAAGATCAAAAATCTTCATTTTACATAGGCCCTTTTGGCAACGAGATTTCGAAAGGACATATGATCACAGGAAACAAGCCAATCACAGCTTATACAATACTAGCTGTTGCCAGCGACTTCGTTCGCCTAGTAATGAAGATATAAAGTACTATGAAGTTTAAATTTTAACATGAAAAAGCAGTTATTGTGACATAACTGGTAATAGTTTTTTTGTAGATATTGATGTCCTCTATAAAAAGTATATATTTGTTATTGTCAATAATACATAAAATCTAATGATTTTTTTTTACACTTTGGGTTACATTATTGAAGTTTTCATACGGATTGCAAACGTTTTCGAAAATATTCTATACCCTATGTTCATCAGGGATAATGTAGGGTTCTAATAGTAAAAGAATTTTTCAAATCGGTCCAGTAGTTTCGGAGCCTATTCAATACATACATACAAACAATCAAATGTTTCCTCTTTATTATATTAGTATTAATGATGTTAGTATTAGCAGGCATATTCTTGCTTAGCTTTAAATTAAGCATATTTAAAAATGTAAATAACGCTAGGTACTAAATATATAATCACACCAACATACGCACAATGTCATAGCCAATGATATTAATAATAAATTTTTTGCTATATTCATCAAAAAGTTTCTAATATACTAAGTTTTCTAACCTATCAAAACTCCTAAAATAAATTTACTACAAACGCTACTTTTTAATAAATTTTATTGCTAAAAAGAAACGCCTGAATATTTTGATTAGCAAAATAATTAATTCAGGAATTTAATTTTGTTTTTTTTTTAATTATTATTTATCATATATTTCAATCAATTTAAAGTACTTTATTATAATGATTTTTAACTCGACATTTTGAAAGCTACAGTTAGCATCGAAGCTTACGAATAAGCCGCTAAAATTAGTTTAAATTAGTTATCTATCATATTGATAATTAAAAAAAACGTATTTTGTTAAAAAATATATAAACAGGCGGTACCGCCATCTATTGGAGATCATTGGCAATTATTTATCATTTTAGTTATAATATTTACCGCTAGATGTCGCAAGGCGTTTAGAAATACGGTTTTAATATGTAATTACGAAACAACCTATTAATAAATACTATATATATATATATTAGTAATATATATAATTCTCAATAACCTTCATATTAAACGTTCACTTGGCATTTTTAAATAACACTATAATTATAAATAGACAATGAACTTAATGATCCATTGTTCTTAGAGTTTGCGAAAAGTCAATTTATTGCTATCAAAACTATCAAGGTTAGGTCGTTAGTGAAGCGTTTAGACTTACTTTACTTTGGAGCCGCATTTTATACACACATAAAGGTACAGTGGGCTTATCACGAATTTTAGTCTGACTTTCGAACCGAGTTCGCTTCAAGCGATTTGTATGGAAATTTGAGCAGCGCCACCGCGTGCGGATTTGGAACTACAATATTTTAGATAATTTTCGAACGTCTTGATCTTTCGTTCATTTGATAGATTGCTGGTGCTCGTTAGTCGTTAGTAAAAATTCATGATCCCGATTGCTAACGAATCCGTTTTACTTGCGACAGCTCGATTCGAAAGCCAGACTAAATTCGTGATAAGCCCACAAGCAACCTCGTACTTACGGCGTGTTAGGTTCTCGAAATAAGCAACGTAAATCGAAACGAGTCGAGATACATTTTTTCATATGTTTACATGTAAAATTCAAAGATAATAGGCCTTAAAAGACACAATGACTCCTTGATCTAATGGTTGCAACAACGAAGTCGTGTTTGGAGGAACAAAACTTCGCGACAAGTGAATTCTCCTATGCCGGAAATCGAAACAATTGACGTATACTTGAGGTATAGTGTCAAAAAATTGTTTGACGTAACTCGAAACGACGTAAGAATGTACACTACTTTAGTAAAATCAATATTTACACATACAGAAAATAGATATAAATTATATTTATTTACACCCTTGTTTTCATAGAAATAAAATTACTGGTTCAATCAAAAAACAGTATATTCGATAAAACATCAACTATATGTGAGCCGCGGCCAAACCATCTGACGTTTTAAACGACGATCGCTCCATCTAGTGGTGGACATAGAAACTATTATACACTATTCAAATACTTTTTTAAAAGTTTATATATATATATATACAGTTTATATATATCATATCTATATCTAAATATATATAACTCAAAGGTGACTGACTGACATAGTGATCTATCAACGCACAGTCCAAACCACTGGGCGGATGGATTTTGAAAAATTCCACCCCTAAAGGGATAAAATAGGGGATGAAAATTTGTATAAATCTTATTAGATTTTCGACTGATTGAACTGAAATTAAAGATTGGAGCTACTATGATGAAGACGTCCGCTTAAATAGAATGTATTAGTTTGAACCTATCAGTACCTAATGGAATGAATAAAATAATTTTTAGTTCTAAACGTTGACAATAGATGGCGTTAGTAGTATTTTAAAACACGCTATCGTTGTGTTTTCACTGAGTTACATATACCCGATGATGAGTGGCCGCCGTATCTAATAGTGTACATACTATACCTAAATATTTCTAGCGGCTGTTCTTTTCTTGGCATATTTTGGATTGCATTTGTGCAGTATAAAACTATTTGAATTTTTGAGGTTAGGTGTCATTTTTATAGTTAGATACCACTTTATTACCTTCTGTCTGTATGATAGGCATTGTCTGTTGACTGAAATATGAAACATATATATATATATATATATATCATATCATATTATATCATAGTCGACAATATATGTACAAGTTCTAAAAACGTCTCACGATGTTACACAAGGCAGCAAATAAAACTACACTTATGAACACACCGTGTCGGATCACATTAAAAATTCATATTTATTTATTTATTTAGACATACACAAACAAACAGTTATCAAACCAAAACATGAAAGTAACAACTACACTAGAGAAATAAAGCTAAGTTTGGTTAATAGACATCTGAAGAAAACTATATACATTAATGATTAAATACGAATGCTAGTCTGCTGCTCAAACATAGTGTTATAGGAAAGCCAAGTGCAAAATAGACTTGAGCTTCTTTGGCTTCAATTGGAACAAATCAAGATCCGTGACATTTTCATATATATGTTTATATAATAGACACATGTGGACAGATTTTGAAATAGCCTTCTACAATGCAGTCTAATATTACCGAAAAACGCAATATTTTAGTAATAAACTTTACTTAAATATTGCGTTTTTAATATCAGTTTTAAATTACAGTCGTCATGTGACGTTGTTAAACTATGCTAACGACATCTGGTGGTGCATTTGAACAATATGTGTATGATATATATTTTAATTTGCAGGACAGCCACACGGGTGACTCGAAATCAGCGCACGAGACGCGTGACGGTGGAACTGTGAAGGGATATTACACAGTGACAGATGCGGACGGAAAGCAACGCACTGTGCATTACACCGCCGACGACAAGCAAGGGTTCCGCGCCATAGTCAGTCGTGTGCCTACTGCAACTCACGGAGCATTATAATCTAGGAATTTATAGGAACAAAATACTTTACTCCAGTGTATAGATATAGATCAGCGGTTCTCAAACTTTTTTGGCGACGTTATAAATCACGAAATTCGTGTGACGCAATTTATGGATGGTCCCTTATAGAGAGCTTACAATAAAATAAGTCAACAGATGCAGAAATGCTTTAATTGATTCACTGCACTTAAATTTTTATGATTTGTCCATAAATTAAAACGAATTTATTAAAATCTATATAAAATTCCTACAAACGATAACAATCTAATTTTTAAGTAAAATAAAAACGATCGCGTAATCAAATTTTATACATTAATTTCGATCTACCTCCGATTTCTTATTTAAGATAATTTTAATATCATTTTCATGTGTAATCTTGTCATCTTTGTTTTGTATAAATTCATTATTTTATTTAATTACGAGGAAGATTTAGATACTATGAGAGAGAGATTAAGTAATTTGGAAAGCGTATTATTGTTATTATTATTATTATTATTACAAACAGAGTACTGTCTTATCTGATTTGAGCTAATAAATATTTTTTTATTAAAAACCGAATTTTATAGCACACTCTAGCTATTCAGTGGCTTTCGAATCGAGCTGTCACAAGTAAAACGGATCCGTTAGCAATCGGGATCATGAATTTTTACTAACGACTAACGAGCACCAGAAATCTATCAAATGAACAAAAGATCGAGACGTTCGAAAATTAACAAAAAGTATCTAAAATATTGTAGTTCCAAATCCGCACGCGGTGGCGCTGCTCAAATTTCCATACAAATCGCTTGAAGCGAACTCGGTTCGAAAGCCAGACTAAAATTCGTGATAAGCCCACAGGTCTTCCTTCCATACAGTCACAAAAAGTAATAAACAATTTTAACATTGTTCCTATAAGTATTCCATTAAACATATTTCATTTAGATAATATTATAAAAATAAGGATTTGTAAAAAAAAAACTATTTTGTTAGACTTTGGTTTTGTAAACAAATAAAATACTTTTATCGAAAAACACTTTTACTTTTTACATTTGTAATGACCCAATAGTTTAATGTGAATGTAACGAAAACAATTTTTTTTTTTAAATTACATGAAGATCAATTTTTAAAAAAAAAACTGTTTTTTCAGTCTCCTGAAAGATGAGTCTAATTGGGAGATAAAACAACGATATATACAATTGGATACATTATTTCTTAACTTAAACTGAAATGAAATGAAAATCTTTTATTAGAATGCTCAAAAAAGGCTAAATACAGTGAAAAGCAGTGTTGCCAACCCCAAGAACCTAAAAAAGAAACAGCAGCTCACCAATAAAAAAGTAAAAAAGGCAGATTTCATACTGTCCTCATATAATTAAAACTGTGGCGGTCGATTCTACAAGCCGAAAATACTTATTTAAGAAGATTTGAGGTTTTGACGTTTAGTCTGTCAGTGTCATCTTTCTTGTTTCTTCTGGTCTTTCTATTGACACAATGCATTGTGATAATTATATTTTTAATCCATTTTAATAAGCAATATTATTTCACACAAGTTTCTCTAAAAAACAATCACCTACTTTTATTAGTTACCAGGACTCACATACATTGTTATGTAATAATTTTGAAAAAAACAAAAATCAAAGTAAAATTATTTTCCACTTTCATCCTCAATTGCCTCATCTTCAGTATTTTCAGAATCATTTTCCTTTTTAAAATCATACATATTTTTGTTAAATTTCTTCATGTGCCTTTCTGTGGCTTCAAATAACAAGAGTAGATACTAACATCTAATGTCATTGCGTTTTATTGCAAAAATTAGGAATGAAACTGAAATCAGCTAATCTACTGTTAAAACAGTAGGGTTAGTAACACTGGTGAAGAGTGAATTCGCATATGATAAACGATTTATTATTTAAATCTTTTTTTATTTATTTACTTTTAGTAAATGGGCTCCAACAGAGCGCTTTTACTCGTCAATACAAATACAAATATAAATGAAATAAATTTATTAATTTAATAATTATCAATTTGATTTAGCTGCTGTATACTGGCATTGTCCACTTACATACTAATGTCATAGTAAATCTACTATGATGTAGAAGAATAGCTGCTGTATAGGGGCATTGGCATCCTATTGTATACCTACGGGTAAACATAAAATCGTTTTTTGTATATAGATTTGTAAACAGTCTATCGTAGGACCCATATAAATTTGTAAAGTACGAAACTAAAGCCTCTCCACTCAAACGTAAAAGACAGACAGCCACACGTTTGCATATAATAAGGGTATTACGTATCTACGTACCACATTATAATCAAATCAGTGCCTAATAGCATGTTGTGTATGTCTAGAGATAGCGAATTGATAACTACATTCGAAGATTGATAATTGATTAATTGGTAATTCATTATGATAATGCGTGACAGCACTATGCTATCTGATTCGATAGTGACGCGATTTTTGGATTTATATCGATTATATACCGAATACGATATCTCTTATGCGTATTTACAGCGTGCTTTTTACAAAACCATGGCTTATTATTTTTTTTATAGTAAAATAAATAATAGTTCTATAATAAAATAAATATTAGTTCGCGCGCGAATAATAAATGACGTCTCAGGAACCGAATTTTTTTTTCCGTATTCTATTTTATTTATTTATCTATGTACAAGTCAAGAGGCCGTTCGCGGCCGGCTCCGAAGGCACCCCACTAAAAAAAAATGAAAATAAAATTAAAATATGGAACTTGAGCAATAAATTATGTAACATATGTTAAATAAAATTTCTTTTAAAATTAATCAAAATACTTTCTTTTTTAAACGAATAAACTTTGTAATTATCCTACCCTTGGTATATATATTCATCTCATTCTTTTCTCGATTTACTGAAGTTTCACTTCTATCGTGTATGAATCGCACACACACCTTTTTTTGTGCCAAACCCCACCTCAGTCTTTCTAAAATTCTTATGCCCCCCTTATGTAACCAAACATCCAGTTGATATTTTAGTCTCGTTAAGCGAAATTATATCTAATAATTATTTACCGCAATTATTTGAGAATTTGCTTTTTTCGTTAAATTTGGCACCGAGCGAAAGGGTTAAACTCGTGTCGAGTCCATTTTCGAATTGTCATTCGTATTTAATCATAATGTATATAGTTTTCTTCAGATGTTTAACACAACTATTAGGTTACCAAACTTAGCTTAATTTCTTTCATGTGTGAATTTGTTAACTGTATATTTGTGTATGTTTAAATAAATAAATAAATAAATTCTAGTTATTTAAATCTAGTTTTAATAGTGGAAATATGACTACTTTTTTTTATATAGTAAATAAATGTAATTGTAATTTTTTATATTACGATTGTCTGTTACATCAACAACGAATAGATATATATGCCCTTATTAAACGCACCCTCTATAGCTTGGCTTCTGCGTCCATATTACGTAAAATAGTTTTTTAGGTCACGTAACTGTCAAGTGTAACTGATAATAAACTATTAGTAAATATTCAGGAGTTTTAACTTTTACCTCAACTTAAATAAATCAATAACAATAGGTAGTTTTGATGGTAGATTTGGAGTTACTGACTACAATCCCTAATTAATTCAAAAACATACGCTCATAAAAAGGCTTATTATAAGATAAATTACTATCTTGATGACAACCTTTGTTGAAATGAAATGAAAATCGTTTATTAGCATAGGCACTAAAGGCGTGCGCTTGCTCATCGTTAGACTCTACAATGGCTTCGGAAAGGCGTATGACGAGAAGAAGACCACAAGAAACTCGCCAATCATAGCCTATACATAAAATAATTAACAAAAAAAAAACTGAATTTTCATTCAGAAAAAAGTAAATAACAATTCATGTCACATAATTCGCAATAATACATAATTCACAAGAATTAAAATTAGATCAGATCCACGGTGCAACCACACAGGTATCAGCCCACAATAATATGAAAAAGTTGGTGTGCTTATATACTTAGGTACTAGCTTTATTTACATTAATTTTATTACATTTTTAAAGCTAAGCAAGAATGTACTTACTAATACTAACATTATATTGTACAGGTTATGATTGGCGAGTTAGTACACACCCAGAGTATACAAGCAAACGTGTAAGTTAACAATCGGAACTACAGAGTGTTCCGATTAAAGATAGAGGTGTTAGTTCCATTGACGTTAGAGGAAATTGCGAACACCCTGTATTTTGTGGTTGAAGCTAGATTATGTTATCTAGGGCACTTATCTAAGACCTGAAAAGCCTTTTTAGTTCGTCTATATACTTACACTTAGGATTCCTTTGCATCCACTATTTATTCTATTCCTAATTATATATGTTTTATACAATTTCTACGATATTACGTTTGTCTCTGTCTACCCTATTAAGCCGCGTCTCCTGTTTTCTGTTTCGAAGAACTTTACACAGAAGAGGCTTTACAATTATAACACACTAGCTTTTACCCGCGGCTTCACTCGCATTTAAGTCAAAAAATAAGTATCAGAGATCATTTCAATAGAAATGAATCAATATGATTCCAAACAGCTGAAACTATAGTCAGTTGGAAACTATAGTAAGAAATATTTTTAAAAAATAAAAAGTATCCTATGTTACTTCTAGTACCTCCAAAAATATGTGTACAAAGTTTCATGATGATCGGTTAAGTAGTTGTTGCGTGAAAACGTAACAAACAAACTCACGGTTACGCTTTAGTTGAGGACCCCAGGATTTACTAAATGTAAAAATTTTTTTTCTAAATTGTGCTCTTTTTTTAAAAAAAGACACGTTTATGACGGGCTATGACGGCTGCTACAGCTAACCTAACCTAACCTTTTCGTTATTTGTACAGTTTTGGGGTCCTCAACTAAAGCCAAACCTTTAATTATTTTGGTAACGAGATTAGGCGATCGGGATATCTTATGTTCCAGTCCTTCATTCAAGGTTTCATTATTTATTTATGTAACTTACGTAGTGTCTGCTTGGATGTTAAATATGCCTCCAATATAGCATAAACCAGTTTCATGAGTCATATTTTTCTAACCAAATGCGATACCGGACTACTATAGAGAAAAAAAATCTAACCTCAATATTTACCTACCTGCTTCTCATATTTTGGCAGCAGACAACGACATCACGTTTCATTAATTTTTATGTCATTAAATAAGATATTTCGATGTTTTTCAAGTACCCTATCGTAATGATAAGATTAAAATTAACGATAAAAATATTACTAAGAAACCGTGGCTAAAATTATTACAATATCAGATTTACTTAAAGTTATCATTCAAAAATAATACACTTAAAAATTTTAGTAGTTGTTATACGAGTATATGTATGTAAGCCATGGGCACTTGCCCCACCCTGGCTCTGATTTGTAAGGTACATAATTAATCCTGAAAAACTTAATTATTTAGGTACTAACTACAATACTTAATATCTGTAAGAAAGTTACTGGGGTAAGACCTCAGGTATAGTTTGCTAGTTACTTATTATTTTAAACTGCTGCCCCACCCTGAGCCCATGGCTGGCTACGCCTATGATTAAAGGTGTTAGATGGCGAGAGCAAAACTTCACTTTTTTTAATAAAGATTTATTTATAGCTTAAAACTATCAGCGTTCTCTGGTCAAGAGTTGTATATCGAATCTCCATATTGAGTCTTGTGGACCGTTTATATACCTTCTTTGTTAATGAGTTGTAAAGTAATGACTTATAACTAATGGCAAACAACAGTGATACCTATTATAAAACACAAATGAGTTATTAAAGAAACTTAACTAATTAACTTAATAAACAATCATTATCACATATAGACAAATACTCATAAATTATATTATACATTATTTATACAAACTATAATATAACACCACACACATAACAGAGGGTAGTTATGTAAGTCTTTTATATGAATGGTTCGTGACTACCCCATTGTCTGTCAGTCGTTAACAAGCTCGATAAATGACCACACTCAAGAAGGACTTTTATTTCCTTAACTATGACATACGCATCAGTGGTAAAATATTTTAACAACTTTTTCTTAGAACTTTATCATATTAAAATATAATTTTAGGGATAATTCTCCATCACTGCGCTACGAAATCCTAAAAGTGTGCCGCCAAATTTTAGATGTATAATATTATATTATTAAATAATATGATTTTAAAAAAAATAACTTTTTCTTTGTCTACCTTCAAAATTTGAAATAGTTAAAAGTGTGCTGGAACAAAAGAAAGGTTGAGAACCACTGAGACAGAACTATGCAAGAATTGGTTTAGACGATTGAATACCACTTTAAGGGTTGATATCAATCAAATTATTTACTCATATGAATTTAGAATTATTAAAAATGTCTTCCTTTTCTTTACGAATTCAATTCAATGGAGGAACGAAATGATAACAGACGCATCTAAACCGCACAATTTTGTTATCAGAAAATTCCAATTGAAATTGAAGAGTATAATCCAATTAAATAAATATTATTTACTTAAATACCTTTAAAAGCTAACATCCCAACAATAGTACAAAGAAAAATCAAACAAGGCTCTGTTACAAGGCTCCGGACTCTACTGAACAAATCCCAGCCACTGTGACGTTTGCGACACAATGCCATTGTCATTTGTGATTACTTCTGGCAGGTGTCACTATCTTGAAGGCATTTCTCTTCTGTACTATTATTTACTACCAAATGGATTGTTCCATATTATCCTCTCAAAATAGTTCCATTGTTGGGACTATCATATTTTTTTTCCTATAATATCCATATTTACTTATTTAAAATAGTTCCTCTACCCGCAACCCGCATGCGTTTCCTAACGACATTATAATGTATCTATTACAGACGATATAAAGAAAAAAAAATCAATCAGATCTGATATTAATTAGCAATTTATTTAAATTGAAATAATAATATATATAAATATTACATATATATACACAAAATACACTAATCCTGAAACAAAAACACCTGCTATGAATATTAGGACGAGAACAGCCCAAACATATTCTTACTTAATGGGCTTCCAATATCCTTGTGTTTCAAGACTTTCAAGATCAGTTTTTTATTTTATTTTATTTATTTATTATTAAAGTAAAACTACAGTACGATTCTCGATTGTCGCACACTAGGCAATGCCTGTGACGTGGGATCCAGAATATACAGAACATGAATAGTAAATTTAAATAAGAATAAGTTTTGCGGTTTATTATAGCGATAGGTAACTTTATATCAGCCATTCTCAAAGTGTATTCCGCGGAACCCTAGGGCTAAAATACTGCAAAAAATACCTACCAAAGGGAGATTATAAGGTTACATCATCAAAACTAAAAATTTCTGGATAATTTTTATGTTTATTATAATTGATTTCTGGAAAATATATTTCAAATTTAGTGTTCTACTTATGACATTATTTATTTTATTTTATTAATTAATTAATTTGCGAGTATGTTTTACGTATAATATAATATTATATGGTTTTCCAATTCTACTATTGCTACTGTTCCACTTTGTTATTTAACTACAACGAAATAGGCCATCGAAACAGCTAACAACTGCAGGATATATTATATAACAGGAACTGTCAACTCATGCTGTCAAACAAAAAGGGGTAAATATTAATAACCTGGATAGTATACGTGTGTCCAGCCGGATTAGTTGGATTAGGGGATTAATCGAACACCGGCTGGACACCCCCTCTGTGACTGTACGAGTGGAAATTACAATATTTGGTATCACGATACGAGCAAAGGTCACTACGAATTAACGAAAAAATCAAAAGATAGTGAATAGGTTATTTTTATTAAATTAAATTAAATATCTCGAAGCTCTTACGCAAGTCTGTGGGCTTATCACGAATTTAGTCTGGCTTTCGAATCGAGCTGTCACAAGTAAAACGGATCCGTTAGCAATCGGGATCATGAATTTTTACTAACGACTAACGAGCACCAGCAATCTATCAAATGAAGGAAAGATCGAGACGTTCGAAAATTAACAAAAAGTATCTAAAATATTGTAGTTCCAAATCCGCACGCG
Source organism: Tineola bisselliella (assembly GCA_028551675.1). Lineage (NCBI taxonomy): Eukaryota > Metazoa > Arthropoda > Insecta > Lepidoptera > Tineidae > Tineola > Tineola bisselliella. The sequence goes on along the minus strand of JAPWLS010000518.1, from coordinate 91,667 downwards.
GTGGCACTGCTCAAATTTCCATATCAAATCGTTCGAAAGCCAGACTAAAATTCGTGATAAGCCCACTGATATCAAGTTATTTTAAGTTCGATTCCTTGGACAGACATAACATAATAATGTAACCCAAAGTGCGAAAAAAATCATTATATTGCGTACGCTGCGGAAATTATTGACAATAGAGTAAAGTGATGTACTATAGTTTTATAGAGGACATCAATATCTACAAAAAAGTCAGCGATACCATATGTCTAACTATTACAGTTATGTCACAATAACTGCTTTTTCATGTTAAAATTCATAGTACTTTACATCTTCATTATTACGCGAACGAAGTCGCTGGTAACAGCTAGTATATTAATAAAAAACAATAAAACCGCATAAAAAATTAAAAATGATGCCCAAAAATGTATCGTGTATATGACATTGGCATTGGCGCGGTTTTAGTTGTTTTTTTTTTAAATATAATTTCGGCCAAGCCACCAAACCGGATATGATCCACATCTTATTAATTGTTTATCTGGTTGTCATGTCGCGTGTCAGCAATGCATCCAATAATTATAATCTAGGAGACAGAGTTTAATATTTTTACAATAAAAATATTTCATATTATATATTAAATTATATTAAAAACTAAGCTCAGGCATAGATTCAGTCACCCGTACAAAACAAAATAGACCAATCACACACTTGAAACATTGTTGTAATTTTTGACCAATGATAATAATCCATTGCAACTGTCTACTGTCACTTAGCTGTCATTACGTTCTGTTACACGCATTTATAAGAAATCGTTTCAATTGTTACTTATTAAAATATAAATAACAGAAAGAAAAAATGCAAATTATTGTTTAATATATATATTTTTATTGATAACCCAGCATATGACCACACTCCGCCTGATGTTAAGCTAGAGTGCGGTTCATGAGCATAGACAACTGTTACCACAGACAAACTCCACTATGCCGGCTTGAGGAGACGAATGTATTCTGTCCAAATTGACAGGGCACACTGCTCTCGTTGCAACATATCACTATCTTATTTTGATTACTGCCTAACGGTTACTGTGTTTAAAGATTTATTAATTATTAGTAAATCATTATTACTGCATAAAATGAAATAAAATGCATTTGTGTAATGATCAGATGATCACAGATCAAAGTACACTAAGCGTTATCTCTGAATAGGGCCTTAACTAGCTCATTGACTAGAGCAGCCATTCTCAAAGTGTGTTCCGCGGAACCCTAGGGCTAAAATACTGAAAAAAATACCCACCAAAGGGAGATTATAAGGTTACATCGAAATATTACATTGCAATATGATTATTCATAAATATATGTAAATCAGTTTTTATAATTATATTAAGTCTTTTTCCTTCGCCAAAAAAGTTTGAGAACCGCTGGACTAGAGTTCTCCTAATTTAGAGCTAGAATACTAACGTAAGAAAACGAGCTGGCAACGTCCCAGCGTCTGCCATCTCCCAGAGTATACAATCAGAGATGCATCCAATAATTGGTAGACGCGTTCATATCAGATTAATTGACACTTCACGGGCGTCCGACATCGAAACTTTGTGACACTACTTCGAATACATATTTTTTTCTTTAACTTAACTACACAAATCCCTACTAATATTATAAATGTGAATGTGAGTTTGTTTGTTACGTTTTCACGCAACAACTACTTAACCGATCATCATGAAACTTCGTTACACATATTTTTGGAGGTACTAGAAGTAACATAGGATACTTTTTATTAAAAAAAATACTTTTTACTATAGTTTCCAGTTGACTATAGTTTCAGCTGTTTGGACTTTCTGTATTCATTTTTATATATTTTTATATTGCATTGTATGTAGCAAAACTTTAAACACCGATAATCCCAGCCAAGTAAGAAAATATAGTTATCATATTGATTCATTTCTATTGAAATGATCTTTGATACTTATTTAATGACTTAAATGCGAGCGAAGTCGCGGGTAAAAGCTAGTAAAGAATAATCCGTTAATAATATAACATTAATTATTTTTAGTATTTCTATTTTATCAAATTATTAGGCAGTTCTCGTTTTACGTCGTTTCGTTTTGCGTCACCATTCTCTGATACCTAACATGACGTAAAACCGTGGACTGCCTGTATTGATTACAATTAAATATTAAAATCGTTTTGTTCGGAGACTGTTTATTTTATTTCTATCAATTTCAATTATACACACTTCATATAACATATATTATTAGCAAAGATAAGGATAGGCAGCGAAGAAAAATACTAACAGATAAGTATATTAGATAAAATATTGATAAAAATGGATATTGCGATATATGTAGGCAGATATATGTTATCATTTACAAAGAAATTTGGTCAGATTTTGGAAACGCGACATGAAACCATAAAGAAATCTGATCCTGTTGATATTGAGTACCAGCAAGATATATATCAGATAACAAAGATATAAATTTATACATCTTTATCACTACATATGATATCACAAATTATTTATATATCTATACTAGCTGACCCGGCGAACTTTGTTCCGCCTTAGAAGCAATAAATAAGCAGATTTTAGATTTTATTAATTCAATTTTTTATTAGGAAAAACAAATAAATAAAATCAAATATTTTAATGATTCTTTATTGTTCATGTATTTTGGTGCATAGATTGCACTCTTCTCTTCACTTTGTGATATACGACAACATTACTCCCTCCAAAAAGGAAAGCTCAATATCCAAAACGCGCAAGAGTTTACGTCGTCGTGAGGAACGACGTAGTGCCTCGTTTAATGCTGCAGATGTTGACGTGTCCGGTAAAACATGATCATTGACATCACCCTTACCTCGTTTTGATCCACGACTATAATAGGAATAATTCTTCGGCTTCCTGTTGTTACTCACAGTATCGTTTTTCGTTTCCAAACTGTTATCGTTACGAATGACATCATTATCATCGTTGTTCTCATCGTTAGTTTCTCTTCGCCAAAGTTGATCAGAGTGTTTCCGTTTGATTACTCCATTGTTCATTTCAACTTGATAGGAGTAAGTCTTGGTGCGTTTTGATATAATTCCTGGTTCAGAGCCTTTCCCTATAAATTTGTTAACCCAGACTATGTCTCCAATCGAATATTCTGGTAGAATAGTTTCTTTAACTGATGGCCTGAGTTCCTGGAATAACCTAACTCTGTCAAGGTCTTCCTTGACGCTTGATTTAAGAAGATCAAACGTAGTGCGCATTTATCTTCCAAACAACATTTCGCTTAGTTGGTATCATTACCTTAGTTGGCGAATCTTTTTTATTCACTGGATATGTTTGGCTGCTTTCATTGTCGCTAGATTCGCTAGACGTGTTGTGTCGTGCTAGGCGTCTCGTTCGAAACTGTTTATGCGTTGCTTTGCCGCTACTAATGCACACTTTTGAGAAGTGGTTGTTCTTCCCGCATAACCTACAGCGTTTGCCTCTGACTGGACATTCTTCTAAATTATCGTGATGGTCTCCTCCGCAGAAGACGCACATTTGATTGTTTCGTAGTTGACGTTTCTTCGATTTCAAAGTATCGTTACTTGTCGTTGTTCGTATATAACAACTTTATGTATCAGTTTATTGTTAATTATAAATTATTAAGACCATTAATCGAAATATAAACTATCCTATATCTCAAGTTAGACCAAATTACACATAAAATGCCAACTTTCATCGAAATCGGTTGACTTGGTGAAGAGTTCACTGGGAACATACATATGACACTGGATTTTTATATATTAAGATATGTCGTAGTGATGGAAATAAAAATCATTCATGACTTTATTTATGGAACTCGTTAACGATTACTGACAATACGGTAGTCACCTACCATTATACAATTCGTATAAAAGCCTCATAACATACTTTTTTAAATACAAAAAATAACAATTACATACGTTAACAAAAAAAACCTAACAAAGTTTTCACTAATGATAGTAAAATAACAGTAATATATATTGGTCTGCTACAGTTTGAGAACCAGTATATATTTATCTAACAGTAATGTAATAAAACATCATCATTTGAAAACACTAAAACGAGTATATATAACAACTAGCAGTTGCCCGCGACTTCGTCTGCGTAATAATGAAGATATAATAGTATAGATATCTACACATTAAAGCCGTTTTATATACAATTTAACTGGTTAAAAGGTTTAATATTAATTAGTTATTTTTTAAACCATAATAAGTAGTTACGTATTCTAACATATCTCTAGTCATACGATTACTATGGACCAAACAAGAGAACCTTACGTCCGTATGGTGTTTGCAAATCTATTTAAAATTAATTTACGTATGAAATCAAGTCTAAATAGTATGTAGCCAATAGAGTAAGTGGACTGTATCAAATGAAAACTCTGGAAAATTCTATTAACAATATATTACCAATCTCTTATAATCTAAGCACACACATCCGTTCCCATTCGCAACCAACATCCAAGTCCTCATTCGAACGTCCCTCGCGTTCCTCTTTTGTTTCATTCCAAATTCAAATTTGACAGTTTTATTTATAAAAATATATACAAATATATCTTTTCTGTCGACGACGTGAATTAATTACAAATAAAATAATATAATCATTAACTTACATACAGAGTACAGTGCCTTGCCTTATTATTAGACCCAAAGAAAAAAAAATACATTTAGACAATAATAGACTTACAACAAAATAATATTAAAGTTTTGGAATGACCTGAAAATTCTTCAGACATGGACCCCATTGAGAATGTATGCAAGCTTTTGAAAAGGGAAATACCAAAATCAGCAATAATAACAAAGAGAGAACTAAATGAAAAAGTTGATTTTCGACTGAAATCATAATCTCCATCTTCAAGCATAAAAAGCCTCAGCAAATTGAGGCACTTATTGCGGCTAAAGGAAGGCTTAAATTAAAATAAGGCTTAAATTAAATTAAAATTGTTAAACATTACATCAAAATTAGTTTTATTTTATTACTATTGTATTTCTTAATTGATAAAAAATATGAAACTGTTTATAGCATTAAATTAAATTGCTGATTACTGTTTTTCTTCCAGGAGGCTAATAATTTAGCAAGGCACTGTAATCACGTGCTTAGAAAGGAAATACAATAGATGAGCCATTCTCAAAGTGGTGTTCCGCGGAACCTTAGGGCTTATTTTAGCAAAAAATATCTACCAAAGGGAGATTATAAGGTTACATCTAAATATTACATAATATTACATTGCAATATGATTATTCATAAATACATATAAATCAGTTTTTTATAATTATATTAAGGATTTTTCCTTCGCCAAAAAAGTTTGAGAACCGCTGCAATAGATGAACTATATACTCTATCCCAAAAATCAAAGCACAGCTATAAATAACATATTCACAAGTCAGCCTCAGTATTGTAGACATTTTCATAGTCAACGCGTACGACAATGTTGTTTTTTGCCTCAGATCATTATCTCACTATCGGCTCTTTACTTCCTGTACCCGAGTTTCAACCCCATTGTTCTACGTATATTTTTGACATAAAATTACGTCACAATGTGTGTGTCGTCATTCTTTTTCGTCACATTTTTTTTTAACTAGGACGCTCTATACTACAGTCAGAATTACAATGGTTATTATTATTCCAATTTATTATTTTACTCTCATATCATAAAAAAACACTGTATATCTCTGGTTTCTATAATTAATTTCACAACAGATCGATTTAAAATTGTCATTGTGCATAGTTTGTTCGTGTAGATTCTTCGTTCTTGTATTGAGTATCTCAGAAACCATTGTGTTAATTTTATTTAATCAGTGGGCTTACAACGAATTTAGTCTGACTTTCGAATCGAGCTGTCACAAGTAAAACGGATCCGTTAGCAATCGGTATCATAAATGTTTACTAACGACTAACGAGCACCAGCAATCTATCAAATGAACGAAAGATCGAGACGTTCGAAAATTAACAAAAAGTATCTAAAATATTGTAGTTCCAAATCCGCACGCGGTGGCGCTGCTCATATTTCCATACAAAACGCTTGAAGCGAACTCGGTTCGAAAGTCAGACTAAAATTCGTGATAAGCCCACAGGTCAAAAATTATTTTTAGAAGCTATTTCAACAATAAAAAAATACTAAAATGATAGTTCCGAGTTTCGACTATGTCAATAAAACCCGACACAATTTCACCACTTATGACAAGTTTGAACTAACAAATAGGGCATAAACTTTTATTCCCTAAAAGCGAACACTAAAAAATATAACACAATCTCCTTTAGGTCACTCACCTTGGCCTAATTGAACTTCCTGATTACGTAACAATATATAGTGCTATATGTAATATTTAAAAAATAATAATAATAATAAATTTGTAATACAGTTAGTTAAGTGATGGGTCCCACGTGACAGGCTTAAAGCATTAACGTGCCTATTTTTCTAAAGAAATGTTTAATGAGGTCAGAGATTATTGGGAAAATAATAATAATTTTTTTTTAAATCTAATTTATTTACTTTTAGTAAATGGGCTCCAATAGAGCGCTTTTACTCGTCAATACAAATACAAATATAAATGAAATAAATTTGATTTAGCTGCTGTGTACTGGCATTGTCCACTTACATACTAATGTCATAATAAATCTACTATGACGTAGAAGAATAGCTGCTGTATAGGGGCATTGGCATCCTATTGTATACCTAAGGCTAAACATAAAATGACATTGGTTATGTCCAAGCTTTATTATCAGTAAGATATTCATCTAACGTAAATAAATAACCTAAATAGTATCAACTCAATACTTTTAATTACACGCATAATTCAAATCGCTCGTCATAAAATACCTACTTTGAATTTCCGATCAATGACGTGCCAAAAATATTGTGTCGCGCGCCATTGGTTCGCCATCCTGGCATTGAAAAGCATACTGTTATTTTACTTTAATCCCTACTAATATTATAAATGTGAATGTGAGTTTGTTTGTTACGTTTTCACGCAACAACTACTTAACCGATCATCATGAAACTTTGTACACATATTTTTGGAGGTACTACAAGTAACATAGGATACTTTTTATGTTTAAAAAATATTATTTTTTACTATAGTTTCAGCTATTTGGAATCATACTGATTCATTTCTGTTGAAATGATCTCTGATACTTATTTAATGACTTAAATGCGACTTAAAAGCTAGTAATAAATAAACATTAACATAGTAAAACCTAAGCTACTTCATAAGACATAGTGTGGTCCTAAGGCATCGCAAATGTTGAACTACCTCTGTGACCGGATATAAAAGCAAAATATAGCACAATATGCGTTAATAGTTGTATAGTAGATCGGAGGGAACTTCACAAAGTCCTCTCTCCCTCGAGATTTGTCGATACATCTTGTTTACTACATGACACGACTAACAATATCCTATATATGTACATACCTATATGAGCATTATATCCTTATATTGATATCAGTGGGATTATCACGAATTTTAGTCTGGCTTTCGAACCGAGTTCGCTTCAAGCGATTTGTATGGAAATTTGAGCAGCTTACTATTTGTTAATTTTCAAACGTCTCGATCTTTCGTTCATTTTGATAGATTACTGGTGCTCGTTAGTCGTTAGTAAAAATTCATGATCCCGATTGCTAACGGATCCGTTTTACTTGTGACATCTCGATTCGAAAGCCAGACTAAATTCGTGATAAGTCCACTGTACTGAGCTATAATCTACTATACTTAGAAAGGCCGCCAATTCAAGCTTCTTTCCTCAATTTTCATATTACTGTGGGCTGTGTGGTTGCACCGTGGATCTGATCTAGTTTTAATTCTTGTGAATTATGTGATTTACGAATTGATATTTTTTATTTTATGTACAGACTATGATTGGCGAATTTCTTGAGGTCTTCTTTCGAAGCCATTGTAGAGTCTGACGATGAGCAAGCGCACGCCTTTAGTGCCTATGCTAATAAACTATTTTTATTTCATTTCATTAATTTAGAACAGGGCTGTCCATACAACGACCAAACGTTTTAATTATACATTGTAAATTAATCAGAAAACAGTTTTAGATATAAATAGCTTGGATAATAGATATGTATTTTTAACATAATTAATTTATCTATTATTGCGAATTATGTGGCATGAATTGTTATTTACTTTTTTCTGAATGAAAATTCAATTATTTTTGTTAATTATTTTATATACACACTATGATTGACGAGTTTCTTGTGGTCTTCTTCTCGTCATAGCCTTTCCGAAACTATTGTAGAGTCTAACGATGAGCAAGCGCACGCCTTTAGTGCCTATCAATTGAAAACTGTAAATATTACTTTCTGCGGTCCTCCAGCTTTTATAGTAAATTAAATTAGTCCGCGCAGGTATCTATCGTAGTTTGGACAGCCCTGTTTTAGAACGTGAATGAATAAACCACACATAAACCAGAGTAAACATAATATACCCGTTATCGTCGGGTAATCTGAACGCCCTTTATTCATTGTCGGTGATACAACGCGTACGTAAACATTATAAAAATTACATCGGTCGTGGGAATAGATGAAGATGATGAGTGATTGGTGATCACCTGATTGGCCACACACGTTCATGTGAACTCTTGTTTTACGATATCACCTCTTGATTAACTTTCCCTTAACTACACTAAACGATATTTGGATCAAACATTCGTTTTAATCTACTATTTTTAAACTCCTAGACGTACCTCATTTTTAAATTCTTTATTGTACCAAAAAATCGCAACAGGCGCAAGGTTTATTTACTACTAGCTTCCCAACCCGACTTCGCACGGGTGGAAATTTATTTTTTAAATATTTAGAATTTTAGAAAAAGCGTTGAAAGACATTTTATGGGATATTTTGGCAACCTTGGGTTACATTATTGTAGTTTTAGTAAGGATCTTTAACTTTTCCTGTAATTTATATAGCCTATATTGATCAGTGATAATGTAGCATTCAAATGGTGAAAGAATTTTTGAAATCGGTCCAGTAGTTTTTGAGCTAATTCGTTACAAACATACACACATACAAATCTTTCCTCCTTATAATATTAGTATAGATATAATAATAAATAAATCAATAACGTGAGGAATTAACCCTATTAATTTGGACTTGGTAAATGCATTTTTTTGTCATACCAAATAAATTTAACATTATACTGTAATTCACAAGAAAGACATGAACAAATTATCTCGCTGCCTGCCTCAAAGAACTTTTAAACTGATTGCTAAAACTGCTTCCGGCATGACACCACGTTAGGCATTTGTCTAAAGCGAAAAAAATATTGTCACAAACGTCCTTGACACGTCGCTCTGTCAAAATGACAACCGCGTTGACTGTTCACTGTCAACATGTTGACAGGTGATTAATTACAACACGACTAATTGTGCAGTGATTGTTTTAGTTATAACATGTTCATTAATTTCTTTCTTTATGACTTGGTTACTGTCAAATTACAATGACCGGGTTATTTAACGAACTTGGGCTAAACTTTAGTAGAGTTTCTACTGAAAATTTTTGTAAGAAACATACAATTAAATAATTTCTGCAATGTGTTTTGACTTTGTCTAGAATTCAATTAGAAAAACTATGAGAAAAAGCTAACGAAATATCAAGCGATAGAGCAGTTGACAGTTTACTTCTTAAATAGCTCCAGGCCAAGATAATTTTGCAGCCAAAAGTAAATTTAAAAAATTAATTAGCAAATTTTATTCCTTTATACAGATAATAAATTGTTCTTTCATTCTTTGTATTATAATTTGTTACACAAAAGCTCCGGGTTTGATTCCAGATTAAAAGTGGTAATTCATATTAATAATTTAGGATATGTGTAAACTAAAATATGAATTTAAATCAGGCTCTACGGTTTATTTGCTATCTGACATATCCTTAGACACCACATAAGACAGACAGAAAGTGCATGTGAATTTAATACTTATCAATTCTTTTAACATTTTCATGCAGACGAGAACAAAAGAGTTGTAAAAATAATAAAAATGCATCCTTAATGGACAACAAACAAATATAAGTTTTAAAACACAAAAAATAACTATTAAATTCGAATGAAAGGTTTATAAATTACTTAATTCTAAAACGTATTAACTAACCATTATAGTTTTAAAGAAACAATTCTTAGTATTACTTACTAATACGGTATAATTTTGCTTGAGAGACTTGTATAAGGCTTTTATTTAAACTTGATATGGTTGTTGTGACGTGTCGTATGATTAATAAATGGAGGCATCGTCTATTTTTTTAATTAACTTTTTTTTAGTAATTAAATTGACATTCTAGTGACCACAATGAGCGTAGAACCTTCTTAAACCACGTAAACTATTCCGTTTGATCTGAAGCTGAATTCTATAAGAATCAATTACTGTAAAAAGTACGTATAAAAGTAAATTTCATTGAATTAACTGTAAAACACTATTAATCATAAAAGGGCTTCCGTTACTGTGTGCGAGGGAGATGAAAGATGCACACATAGCAAGAGCAAGGAGGATAGATGCTCGCACACTGGACAACTTAATTGAAATAAGCGATGGGAGGTAGTGATGTTAATAATTTATTTTAAACTAGTTATCGATACTTTAATCAATTATTAGTTGTATTTCGAGTTGTTCCCGCCGTTTTTTTTTTATTTAAAGCCCAGCATATGACCACACTCCGCCTGATGTTAAGCTAGAGTGCGATCCATGAGCATAGACAACTGTTACCACAGACAGTAGAGATGCGCCGATTATGACTTTGGCCGACTAGCCGACTAGCCGATTAGTCGGTTGTAAATAAGCCGACTAGTCGGCCGACTAATCGGCCAAGCCGACTACGGTTTAGGGGATTCCCGTGACGCTTCGTTTACAGCTGATTCGCTGCAATTTCAGTCACTACTGACATGTGGACAAATATAAATAACAAAAAAAGTTTTTTGAGTTTTACAGCTCACTAGTTTGACGATAGTTTCAAATATCATCACGCAGTATTGCAATATATGTCATTAAATATTATTTTGATTTGTTTTTTAATTAAGATACTAATTTTGTTTGATAAATGTCATCAATATGTTTTCTTTACAAGGAAGTAACACATACATTTTTTTAAGAAATAGACACAAAGTAAGAAGCCGGATAGTCGGCGCTTTTTACCGATTAGTCGCCGACTAGTCGACGACTACGATAGTGGCCGGATAGTCGGCTTTACCGACTAGTGGCCGACTAGTCGGAACATCTCTAACAGACAGACTCCACTATGCCGGCTTGAGGAGACGAATGTGCTCTGTCCAAATTAACAGGGCACACTCCTCTCGTTATCCCGGCTACTAACGCAACTAGGTCACTTCACGGGTGTTCCGCTTTTTATTTATTTATTTATTTTATTTATTTAGTCGCGTTTCGGGATCAGCTTGGAAGTAGCCGGGAGATTAACTTTTATTAATATATTTTAAAAAATCATGAGAAACTCGCCAATCATACTACACAATATAATATTGAAATGAAATGAACTGAAAATCGTTTATTAGCAAAGGCACTAAAGGCGTGCGCTTGCTCATCGTCAGAATCTACAATGGCTTCGGAAAGGCGTATGACGAGAAGAAGACCTGTATATAAAATAATTAACAAAAAAATAATTAAATAATGCATCCAAATTAATTGCTAGCGAGTACCTAATATTATATGAATAAAAAACAATCGATATCGATACTTTATATAATTATCGATATATTCGGGTACACATCACTATACATTGAATATGGATATACCTGTCAAGAGTGGTATATTAACACATTGAAGCTCATTATTTTGGTATCAACGTTGGTTCTGTCGGTTTTATCTCGCTGCGAGTCCAGAGGTTGAGGATCGTCTCTGATTGACCTTTAGATTTAGACCCGCGACTTTACATTCAGTTTAGGAAGGTTGAAATTAAGGTCAAAAAGAAATACAAAAAAATCACTTAATTGAGATAATAATAATAATAATAACTATAAATAAACATATCGTACGTAGAATATTGACAACACCATCACAAGACACTCAAACCCATTATATGTTTTTTTCAATTCATATTTAAATTTACTAATATTTCTAATATTAGTTATGTTAGGTGGTAATGAGTTATAGAACTGTGCTCCTTCCACCATAACACTTCTTTTTCCGTAGCTACTTCTAGCTCCTAGGATTTTTATCTTTTTTTATAACCAATTTATTTGTTTTCACTAGAACACACATACTTTTTCCTCCTGCTAACCTTTCAAGTTCAACCAACGCTGTCAAGTTCATCCCCAATCAGCGAATTCTATAATATAATCTATCTAGAATCTGACAGGTAACAATATGAAAAAGACATCCCTACTAATATTATAAATGTGAATGTGAGTTTGTTTGTTACGTTTTCACGCAACTTACTTAACCGATCATCATGAAACTTTGTACACATATTTTTGGAGGTACTACAAGTAACAGGATACGTTTTATTTAAAAAAAATATTTTACTATAGTTTCAGCTGTTTGGAATCATATTATAAATGATCTCTGAAGCCGCGGGTAAAAGAAACGGGTCGAATGCTACAGTCTAAATTGGTCCCAAACCCAAACTCGTCCAGCTCATTATAAGACGAGAATGTCAAGATTGGTACCAGTATTGTTTGATAAATTGTCATAGGACACGTCGCCGGACAATGCCTTTTTATGACGACGAAAAAAAAATTAAAAAGCCTTTCTTTAGTTCTGATTAGATTAGGTTAGTTTATTGTTTCAAGAGAGACTTTTCTACACGAGTATATATACAGTTATATATTCGTTCGTATTTAAGTCATTAAATAAGTATCAGAGATCATTGAATGATGAATCATGAATCAATATGATCTAACCTCAAAAATTCAAATAGTTATATACTGCATATTATATAAAAATATATTCGTTCGCATTTAAGTCATTAAATAAGTATCAGAGATCATTTCAATAGAAATGAATCAATATGATAACTATGATAAAAATTTATAAAAATGACAGACGGAAATAAAAATAAATATAGAAAAATTCCAAACAGCTGAAACTATAGTCAATTGGAAACTATAGTAAAAAATATTTATTTTTTAATAAAAAGTATCATATGTTACTTCTAGTACCTCCAAAAATATGTGTACAAAGTTTCATGATGATCGGTTAATTAGTTGTTTCGTGGCAAACTCACATTCACATTTATATAGTAGAGAAGATATGTGTATGTTCCATTGTTCATTAATTATTTAGTTTACTTATATTTATTGCATTGCCCAATACTAACACTGGTTGTATGGAAGAAATTACTTTTAGTGATAAGATCGCCAATTGCTTTAAATCTGTTTATAAGAAATCTGTTTATTATTATTATTATTATTTTAAAGCAATAAAGCATTTATTATTATTACTAATATTGTGTTTAAACAATTTTGAATATAAGTCCCTTGAAAGGCTGTACAAAAACTTTTTATTTGATCTAGGTAATATTTGAAACGTGTAGCAACGTGTGTTTGTACCTTTTGTTTGTGACCCACGTCACAGCGATCGGATGATTGATTAGCACCAACGCCTCACGCTGCACCACTAAAAATATCTTTATCTGAGATTTTTTATGGAATACGGTAGTTGGCAGAGTTATAATGTAAATAGTTTAGTTGCTGGGTGGTGACGGACCAATTTGCCATTCGAATTATGTCTATATGTTATGGCAATGTCTGGAATACGATTAAAAATATGAATTTTGTATGACCTAGTCGCGTTTCGGGATCAGCTTGGAAGTAGTCGGAATAACGAGAGGAGTGTGCCCTGTTGATTTGGACAGAGCACATTCGTCTCCTCAAGCCGGCATAGTGGAGTCTGTCTGTGGTAACAGTTGTCTATGCTCATGGACCGCAGCTAGACTTAACATTAGGCGGAGTGTGGTCATATGCTGGGCTTTCAATAAAAACTAAATAAATAATTTTAAACAATAAATAGAGTTATTTAAGGTAGTGGTTCTCAAACTTTCTAATCTTTTCTTCGTCTTAAATCGCTTCTTAGGTATAAACACACTAATTATACTGTAACTATACCGCTTTATCTTATTAGTATTAATTTTGTGAATTTTTAAACGGATTTGGAAAGCCTTTCAAAATCTAAACTCAGTTCGGAAACCACTGATTTAGGTATTCAAATGTATAACGAGAGGATGTAGAGTCTTCTCCTCGAGCTGGTATTGATGCAAATTACTAAAACATGTGTAAATATATAAATTAATTGATACCATTTTTTTGACTCTATGCAGTCAGACTTTACGAAAATTTCGGGAAAACAAACGAAGAAAAACTCGCCAATCAAAGCCTGTACAATATAATGTTAGTATTAGTAAGTACATTTTTCACGCAAACCAACATCCCATTCAACGTTAACAATACAAAATAAATGATCAAAAAAAAAAGCGGAACGCTCAGATTCGCACAATTATCTCTACACCGCCAATCCTAAAGAGGGTAGATACCAAACGCGGCGATTGGTTATCTTCTCAATTTGGACCACGCCCCCTTCAAACAAACCCCACCCACATTTCCAAAAAACGGCAGATGCACTCGTGTCTGTCTTTACAAATAATTAATACGAAAATTCAACAACCGTGAAAATATAAAATTTATTAAAATTACACTTTCTTATGACATCACTTATCTGTTACATTGTGAACAATCAGCCGCTCTCTTTCTACCTTATTGGTGAGATACGTGAAATAGAAAAGGACAAAAGAACAAAAATGTAATATTAAGTCATGATTAAAAGTGTAGTTGCGTGCTTCTGGCAGTGTTGCTCTGATCACCTGACGTGCGGTCGTATCACGGCGCAGCGGTCCGGCGGAACGTACTTTTGTAAAACATTAGTGATGTGTGCGTGATATGTAATGAATATCGATAGTCGATAAAGTGTAAAACATGATTACAATGGACGTCGGAATGTATAACAACCAGCAAAACGGTTACAGTTCAGAATATTACCAGCAGAGTGCGACCGGCTACCAAGCAGGATACGAGACGTACCACGAAGGGTATTACGAGACACCGGGGCATTACTATGAACAGTTGGGGCATCCGCAGACGCCGGCCGAGCACCCAGCGCCTGTCATAAGCACAGACGCCGGGCTCTGCTACACAAACCTAGACTATGGGGAATTACAACAATCCTATTCATTACACGGCATGCCTCCACATCCAGAACACTTCAAACACCGAGAAGAGCTGATGCGCCATGACCCTGAGCAGCTGCACATGCACGAAACCAAACTAGACGGACACTACATAGACTCTAAGTACAATATGCATTTCGTTGATGAATCTGCTATGCAATATTCCGGCTCGCCGTTACCATGTCCTGAGTACGATTACCAGCCAAAAGAGGAGTTTGTGATGAGGGACAACTTCCCTCGTGATGGAGAAATGCCAGGTCAACACCTGCACGTGGGTCAGGGCCACTCCTCGCTGGCGTCACCTCATGCTGCTGTTCCCACGTATAAATGGATGCAAGTCAAAAGGAATGTGCCTAAACCAAGTGGTAAGTTATTTTAGCATAAATTAGTTTTACATATACGTAATAGAAACTTCACTTGTTTCACGCGAATTATAATAATTTTAAAGTTAAAACCGGTTATAAATTGACTATTTATTCTGTAAAGCGCGACATAAATAAATAAAGTAACCCTAGGACATTGTAAATTGGTTTAGGGCAGGTAAATCAATTCTAGTATAAGTCAGTTGATAATCAAGGTCGTCTTACGGATCTAAGGTTACGAACTTAACTCGCGAAAAGCTTTTTGACTCAACCATAGTAAAATTTTAATATAAAAAATGTATTATAATAAGTTTTCTTTACGTTAGTTCAATGCATCCCCGGTAGAGTGACAATATAATCCCTACTAATATTAGAAATGCGAATGTGAGTTTGTTTGTTACGTTTTCACGCAACAATTACTTAACCGATCATCATGATACTTTGTACACATATTTTTGGAGGTACTAGAAGTGACATAGGATACTTTTTATTTAAAAAAATATTATTTTACTAGAGTTTCAACTGTTTCGAATCGTATTGATTCATTTCTATTGAAATGATCTCTGATGCTTATTTAATGACTTAAATGCAAGCGAAGCCGCGGGTAAAAGCTAGTGTTTTATATCTGATATTATTTCATATGAAACAAATATAAGGACCTACGAAACCGTTCTGCGTAGTAATGTCATTTGATTGACGTAAGTGAGTGTTTTGACGCGTTGTCTGCCGCCGTCGGTCGACATCGAGTGTCAAAGGGCACATCACTAGTCGCCGTGAACGTTTAGAAGCTACATTTTGACAGTTACCAGTCATATAAACGTCACTGTCAAATAATTATATACTTTTTTGATTTTATATAAATACTAGCTTTTGCCCGCGGCTTCGCTCGCATTTAAGTCATTAAATAAATATCAGAAATCATGTCGATAGAAATAAATCAATATGATTCCAAACAGCTAAAACTATAGTCAGTTGGAAACTATAGTAAAAAATAAAAAGTATCCTATGTTACTTCTAGTACCTCCAAAAATATGTGTACAAAGTTTCATGATGATCGGTTAAGTAGTTGTTGAGTGAAAACGTAACAAACAAACTCACATTCACATTTATAATATTAGTAGGGATATTTTATTACTATATTTGTTTTATGTATAAGTGCCAAGTTAAAATCAACGGCATTTTGTCAGCGTTTAATTGGCATAGTAGCGGACGAGTTATTTTTAAAATTTCTTCATTACAAGCATAATGTATACAATAATAGGTAAAAATATAATTGAATAACATTATAGCGGCTGTTGGCCGTTGCGATGCGAACCCGTGATAAAGGCCGAGACACGAGGGCCTATGTTTCAATGCAACAGGCCCTTATCAATCAACTTCTATAAATTTATTACTATTATATTTAAAATAAACGTACTATACTTAATCTAAAGTAATTTAAAACATTTTACATGTATTTTATATACATAGTAGCGGTTCGGTACGTATAAAGTGAAATATTAAAAAAATATAATTGGAACATCAAATTCATGCATCAAACAGCATGAATGACATAAAAAGTTTCAATTACTGTCAACACTGAAAATAGTTTCAATTTGACATTCATTTATTAAATTAATTTGTCAAAAAATGAGATAAATGAAGATCAGATTTTGTGCATCATTTCAATAGTAATGAATCAATACGAGTTCAACGAAAAGTGCAGATTTTTATATATATATATATATATAGACCAGCTTTTACTCTAGTAAAATAATATTTTTTAAAAATGAAAAGTATCTTATATCACTTCTAGTACCTCCAAAAATATGTGTACAAAGTTTCATGATGATCGGTTAAGTAGTTGTCGCGTGAAAACGTAACAAACAAACTCACATTCACATTTATAATATTAGTAGGGATATAATTAATTCCAATTATATTTTCCACGAATTATAACAATGGCGTGTTAACAGAAAACAAATAGAGATAAAATTAACCATATTTATCTGTTCATTAACGAATTTCGGCGTCGCGTGTTGACGAAACCGTTTTCGTTTTTCTTTTACGTACAAACACGACATTCATTTGTTATTTAAAAACTTGTACGTTTATAAGCGGAGATCAATGTATTATACCAGCCATTCTCAAAGTGTGTTCCGCGTAACCCTAGGGCTAAAATACTGCAAAAAATACCTACCAACGGGAGATTATAAGGTTACATCTAAATATTCATAAATACATATAAATCAGTTTTTTTATAATTATATTAAGGCTTTTTCCTTCGCCAAAAAAGTTTGAGAACCGCTGTATTATACAATAAGTATTAAGACTGAATTACGCAATATTTACCTGAAAAATTATATTACGACATATTTTGGTCTAAAAAAGAACCTTTATTATGTAGTTTTAAATATAACATAGGACGGCATGTTCAAGATAACTGAAGATAGTGTTAAGTTTTAAAACTTAATAAAAAATAATAATTATAAAGCACTCAACAAAAATACTACTGATAAACAGAGGCGGCTCGTCCTAAAGAGCGCTGATGCAGTGCACTCCCACGAAAATTACAGAACTTATATTACAGCGGCGTAGATATAGGTAATATAATATACTATTGTATAGGCATAGTAGAATAAAATGAATGTAATGTAAGGATAGTATGTATTATGAAGAAATATAGATTACTTCTGTAATTTTCGTGGGAGTGCACTGCACCAGCGCTCTTTAGGACGAGCCGCCTCTGCTGATAAATACATAATTTAGATTTTAATGCAATTATAGCTAAAATTAAAGAAACAACACACATAAACAAAAGATAATACAATAAAAATAATAATAATAATAATAATTAAATAAATAAAAAAAAACACATTTGTCAATATAGTGGACGATTCAGACAATACAATAAGACATATCACGCTCCACCTAATGTAAAGATCTTCGCAAAATATAAAAAGAAAGTATTATTTACCTCTATTTAACGAAATTGTTCGCTATATATAGTAGATTAGTACCTACGTAAAACTGAGATTAATATTTTTTTAAAACTTGTAGACTAACCTAACATCTGTATAACGAACCTCATTGTAACAAATTACTTTTTTTTATTTATTTTTTATTTATTTACTTTTAGCAAATGGGCTCCAATAGAGCGCTTTTACTCGTCAATACATATACAAATATAAATGAAATAAATTTATTAATTTAATAATTATTAATTTGATTTAGCTGCTGTATACTCATTGTCCACTTACATACTAATGTCATAATAATATATAATAAATCTACTATGATGTAGAAAAATAGCTGCTGTATCCCCTATACAGCAGCATTGTCATCCTATTTATATATTCATGTCATCCTGTATATTATATACCTAAGGGTATACTTGATATAACGAATTATTTTCTGATTCTCTTCAGTATCGTTATATCAAGGTTGCATTGTAATTGTAATACATTTACGTGTGCGCCCTCTAACGGTCTACGAGGAAGTAATAAAATACATTTTATGATCCATAATGCCAGTTTTATAATACCAGTCGCAATTACTTGTTACTTAGTAGATAATATGTATTACGAAGTGTTGTTTGGAATTACTGTTAACTATATAGTCTATGTTTTTAATATCTACGGTTTAAAATTACATTTACCAAGATATAAATACAATCGAACTTGGAAAAGCGTGAATTCAAGGAACCCGAATATTCGAGGAACATGGCGTTTAAGTCGACTTGCTAGTTTTGAGATTTCCATTGAAATATTATTTAAAAAACAATTAAAAAAAATATTAAGAGTGGTAGGCAGACTGATGATGGCATTAACCCAGTATGTCATCCCGGGGTAGAACCACCACTTTCAAGCGGAACACCCGTGAAGTGACCTAATCGCGTCAATTTGGACAGAGCACATTCGTCTCCTCAAGAGACGAGTTTCTTGTGGTCCTTCTTCTCGTCATACGCCTTTCCGAAGCCATTATAGATTCTGACGATGAGCAAGCGCACGCCTTTAGTGCCTATGCTAATAAACTATTTTCATTTCATTTCATTTCATTTCAAGCCGGCATAGTGGAGTCGACTGTTGCACGCGGACATCTGTCTGTGATAACAGTTGTCTCCACTCATGGACTGCACTCTAGCTTAACATCAGGCGGAGTGTGGTCATATGCTGGGCTATCAATAAAAAAAAAGAATTTTAGTAGATGCATAAAAATAGCAAGGGCCCCTGTACTAGGGGGGCTACTCAGGCATATCCGAAGTTTCGTGATACGGCCGTCACCTCTGTAGTTTATGTGAATTTTGACATATAAGCCCGTAAAAATTCCTGTCAAATATACGTAAAATAAGCATTGAGTGGCCTACCCGTCGTGACGTCGCTGTCAAATCCGTAATTTCGTGAATGATTACGGGTCCATAAGTGTTTCTGAGTAGGAAACGTCCGTATTTTCGTCCGAAGTCCGCCTGAGTAGCCCCCTAGGTTCGAAAACCTGTGCTACTGTTTACCCCGGTTACTGAACTAGATGTATGATAGAAAGATAATAGAGATTGTATTAGCATTATTAATTTAAAGCATTTATTATTATTATTATTAAAATAACTATCTGAAATAAAAATCGATATAATAAATAAATGTAGTACAAAAAAAGAAGTAAAAATTAGATAAACAATAATTCAAAGCATTTGTGCTATAAAGTTTTTAAATCTATATATCGCCCGTGAAGAACGCCGCGTTAATATGGCTTGACTTCGTGCTTTACAATCACAAGAGCAAAGCGAGGCAGCCCGTGAAACGGCTCGGTTGGCAATGCCAAATCATCAAGTATATGTGGCATGTTCTTGGGTCGGAAGACCATCTGCGTTGTTTGTTCTTGCACCTGATAATAAAACAAAAAATGTCGTGTATCCCAAGGTGGTTAACTAAAGAGTGCAACCTATGCAACAAAATACATGAATAATAAAGAATCATTAAAATACTTGATTTTTTTATTTGTTTTTCCTAATAAAAAATTGAACTTAATCAAATCCAAAATCTGTTTATTTATTGCTTATAAGGCGGAACAAAGTTCGCCGGGCCAGCTAGTATATAATATTTGTCATAAAAAATTGCAATAAATATTTTCTAAATCTTCGACACGTTGTCAATTAATCTTTATTTGTCATGATGTGCATGTTTGACATTTGGCGTGATACGCTGGATTTATTTTATTGGTTACCAAAGCCTCAATAAAAGTACATTGTCATTGTGAGTGTTTGGTTTTTGGCGGAAACACGCATGGGCAAAATATCTGGTAACACAACCTATCCTATTTTTAGAAGGTTTACGTGTGAATTTAAATTTTATAATTTACTAGCTTTTACCCGCGGCTTCGCTTCATTTTGTAAAAAAAAATAAAAAGTATCGCATGTTACTTGTAGTACCTCCAGAAATATGTGTACAAAGTTTCATGATGATCGGTTAAGTAGTTGTTGCGTGAAAACGTAACAAACAAACTCACATTCACATTTACAATATTAGTAGGCATATTGGCAAAATTGTCTTTTATAGATATCTGAAGCGATTCTACAAGCCGAAAATACTTATTTAAGAAGAAGTGAGGTTTTGACGTTTATTCTGTCAGTGTCATCTTTCTTGTTTTCTTCTGGTTTTTCTATGAATTGTGATATTTATATTTTTAATCCATTTTAATCGACACTATTATTTCACATATTTCACATTATTCCTCTATAGTATTGAGTATTAAGCCCTAAGCCGCCATTAATTAGTGAAGAAATAGTCAGTTCAACTGAATTAAAAGAAAAACCTTAAATTACAAACTATTTTTTGTTATTATTTACGTCGCAAGCGCATAGTCACGCTATGACTCACAAAAGACTACAGGCGTGATTGTAAAAATAAAAATATGCACTCACAATGTTTGTCCCTTGGGAAGGAATCGTTCTTTGTTGGAACGATACCATCTCAAAGTTCGTGTGGTCCATCGAATCGACGTCTTTGGCAGTTTTGTTTAACTGACATACCTACTTGTATTTTGAAATGCATATTTGCAACTTTTTTTTAATAACTACGTGCTTCAATGCATTTTAATGTCATAACATAGGCTCTTGCGCATGATCAAAACCTACGAAATTTCGGAAAGACATATGCCAAGAAGTAGGTAATCACAAGAAACTCGCCAATCATAACCTGTACAATATAATTTCGTATTAGTAGCTTTAAATAAACCATCTTTACTTAATACAATTAATGAAAATAAAGCTAGTACTTAAATTAAATTAATTAATTAATTAAATGTGATGAAAGCCTAATACAATTAAAAATAAATTGAGAACATATTTGGAATTAAAATGCTTCTATTAAATTGACGAGTACTTCAATGATTCGAAACAGTGAATTAAACTAAATAATTAATTGTAATTATTAAATTTGTATAATTTTTTATTATTAGTGCATGCTGTGTTCACTGTGCATAGGGCCTACAATCTGATTGTTATAATTCTTAGTACGATGTTAATTCCTAGTCTAGTTGTGGACCCGATAAATAAATAAATAAATTAATTAATTAATTGAAATTGTATAATTATATTGCTGTTCCCTGACATAAATTTTTTAAACATTTTAAGAATTTTAGAAAAAGCGATGAAAGACATTTTATGGCAATTTTTGGCAACCTTGTGTTACATTATTGTAGTTTTAGTAAGGATCCTCATTTTGTTCCTGTAATTTATATAGCCTATATTGATCAGTGATAACGTAGCATTCAAATGGTGAAAGAATTTTTGAAATCGGTCCAGTAGTTTTTGAGTTAGTTACAAACATACAAATCTTTCCTCTTTATAATATTTATATTTTCTATTTCTAATCAGTCATCCGTAGGTTCCTATTGGAACACATGGCCTTGTCAAAATATAACTATATTTATCAATACAACGATATGTATAATATAATATAATATAATATAATATAATATAATATAATATAATATAATATAATATAATATAATATAATATAATATAATATAATATAATATAATATAATAGCAACTCCAACAACAAATATTAACTACTATTAATACTTGTATAGATAAACTCACCAATGCAACTTTTAATATGTATTTTGAGATCTCGGTACTGAACTAATAAAGGAATCACGTGAAGCTAGTGCCCAATGAAGTTGGTCTAATTTCAAAGATAAATGCAAGGAGCCAATGCCTGTACTTAAAACTTAACACTAGAAAGACCAACACCGTCAATTTGACGGCACGGCGATTTCATTCTTAAATATTTTACAAACTATGTTTTTGTTTCTTTTCGTATTTTACTACTTTTCCTAATTTGTTATTGTCAGCTTAAATCCGTATAAAAAACCATTATTATATTTGTGGTATATGAGATTCCTTTACGTCAATGTGACGGCAGCGATATTCTTATAGTAAACAAAATTGACGGCTGCGGTCTTTAAAGGTATACTATGCAGCCCGACACTTCTAGTGTTAACACTAGATTTACCAAACCAGTCAAAATGACTGGTCTTGCAAGATCAAATTAAAATTCCTACTGCGTCAAACATTTTCTTTAATTCTTCTAATCTTCTTTAATTTATAACAGAAGAATTAGTTTTTATTTTATATATTATATTTGTAACAAATATATACTATGTATTTTGGGTTTGGTAGAAATAGGTATATTTAAGCTGGTAAATCTAGTGTTAAACAGTAGTCCGTTCATAAAGTTCAGTTAAAGCTTTTTTTATTATCACCCGATAGACTTAGGTTCTGTTCCGGTGTGCTATTAGGTTCGGCTTGCAAGTCACTTGCATTAACGCTTGTTACTTTAGCACGTGCCTCAATCATAGGAGGTAGCGATAAGCGATTCTTAGAACACACTATAGTTTAACACCTGGCAGAGTGAAGTCATGTAGAGTTTATTTATTTATTTATTTATAAAGTCTACCTACAAAATTACATTAGAACTACATATTATAAAAAGGACTACTGTTGTATAAATTAAATGAAAATTATAGGATAGGACGGCATGCTCAAAGTAATAGATAAAATTATAAAAATACATAAAAATAAAAAACACGAACCAAATAGATGTAAGGAAGAGGGGAGAGAAAAAAGTTATATTTAAAAAAAAATTACACATAACTTTATACGAATTTTTTCACTACATAATCGATTACTACCCCTGCATTAAGATGATGAACAGGTCGTACAAATTGAATAAAGCCTTTTTTTATTTGTGAAAAAAAAATTACAACTGATTATGAATTGTTTTAGAAATGCAATGAAGTCTTGATATATAATGATTAACTACTATAATTGATTCTAATTGGACAAATTAATATCTCTGAAAATTAAACAATACGTAGTAATAACTAATAATACACATACTGTAGGCCAAGGACTGCACAAACATAGAACACTCAGACACAAGACAATTATACCCCGCTTTACGCGACCCCGTTATGCGCGGTTTCACTATAACGCGAAATTCAAATTTATTATTAAATTACGCGAAAGAGTGCGTATAAACATTATGTAGTCATCAACTTCTCTATGGTCGCGGGAATTTCAGTTAACGCGATTTTTTCCGGAACGTATCCCTCGCGTAAAGCGGGGCATTACTGTACCTAGTTTAAGAGAAAACTTTAAAAAAAATATCTAGATGGTCCTACAATCAGACTGAGCAATTTATGGGGAATTTTGGTAGTGAATTTGATTTGTGATATGTTCTGTTTGATAAGTGTATATATTCTAGTATTTATATATATATATATATATATATTTATATGTGTATGTGTGTATGTATATGTATATATTTATTTCTATCTCTATTATCTTTCTTCATACTATACATCTAGTTCAGTAACCGGGGTACCCAGTAGGACAGGTTTCCGAACCTAGTACAGGGGCCCTTGCTATTTTTATGTGCTAAAATTCTCTATTAATAAACTATTTTATTTTAATTTTAAATATGAAAGTACCCGCTTTTCGCTACCTCTTATACAAGTCGTTTAAAACAAATTTAAGTGTGGCACTGTAAACCGATTAGGGTGGTCAAGTGTATAGGGGTGCTTTATCGCTGAATCTTGCACGCGAAGCCGCGACCCTTGGCCCTTTGGTCACGTGAATACTGTTGCTACTTTAAAACACCTAATATTTGGGTTACTAACCTGCACTACTAATTATAACTATTAAGCCTATTTAAGATTTACGAACGGCTTAATATTTCATTAACATTAGTAATGAAACTTTAAATACAAGATTTTTAACACTAGAACTACTAGTCGGTCAAAATGACCATGTAAATCTATATTTAGATAATTCAATAAATTTATTGTAGAATTGTAAAAAATAGAATCGTTTACAAAAAATAACGAGTAAGGTTTTATATAAAAGTCTTGTGAAGAATTTTTGAAATCGGTCATATTGACCGGCTGGTAGTTCTAGTGTTAATAACAAACCACCCACCCTACAGTTTTAACAGTAGATTGGGTCTTTTCACATTGATGCCCCTGTTTTCTGTTTCATACCTAATTCTTACTGTTTTTCAATATGCGTTCAGCGCCACCAATTACACTATGCAAATATTTTTTTGATAACCACTGTGTAATAAAACGCAATGACACTAGATGACAGTACTCTTGTCGGAATTCGAGGGAATCCCCGACCACAGTCTATGTGATTAAGAATGACAGCTACAGGTTAAATCAGTGAATTAGTGAAGTATAAGTAATCCCGCCGTTTAAGTTAACCTTTAACTACTGAGGTGGGGGCCTCTTTTTAATTACTCTAATTAGTTAATTTGTTGATTTTTAAAATATTGTTATTTATTCCTACTGATTTACGATCTCATGTGATTTTTTCCAAGAAATTCTACGTGTTTTCTAAACTTTGAAATGATAGTTAATTATATACAAATAAATTATAAAAAAAAATATTTTATTTTATTTAAATACATCCACTGAAGCTAAATATTAAACACTAAACCCTAAAGATTTTTAAATACAAGCACATATATGTACGGGACTCTGAGACCCCCACGTCAGTGTTTACGTGAAATTAAATCCACCTCAGTAGTTAAAGGTTAAATAACAATATTTACAACGTCTTTGATAAAATTAGCAGCGATTCATCGACTGAGAAAAGTCCTTCTATTGTTTTTTTATTGGTGACCTGCTGTTTTTTAGTTTCTTGGAGTTGGCAACACTGCACCAGGGGTGCTACTCAGGCATATCCGAAGTTTCGTGATACGACCCTCACCTCTGTATCTTACGTGAATTTTGACATATAAGCCCGTAAAATATCCGTAAAACAAGCATTGTGTGGCCTATCCGTCGTGACGTCGCTGTCAAATCCGTAATTTCGTGAATGATTACGTAAGTGTTCCTGAGTAGGAAACGTCCGGATTTTCGTCCGAAGTGCGCCTGAGTAACCCCCCAGATTCAAACGTGACGCATACTGTCGCCTGTTGACAGAGATAATATAAGCAACTACTAATAACATTGTCAGTGGATCATTAATACTGCCTTTAACTATAGAGTCATTAATTTTAAAGATTCATCATATACTTATCGTAACCACCCACAGGATATACCCGGATTATAATAGAGCAGTGCTCGTGAGAATATATCAGTGGGCTTATCACGAATTTTAGTCTGGCTTTCGAACCGAGTTCGCTTCAAGCGATTTGTATGGAATTTTGAACTACGATATTTTAGACACTTTTTGTTAATTTTCGAACGTCTCGATCTTTCGTTCATTTGATAGATTGCTAGTGCTCGTTAGTCGTTAGTAAAAATTCATGATCCCGATTGCTAACGGATCCGTTTTACTTGTGGCAGCTCGATGTGAAAGCCAGACTAAATTCGTGATAAACCCACAGGTTTAAGTACTTGCTTCATTATTTTAAAGTTATATTTGAGTTTTCAAATACTATGATATATTGAGGGTAGTTGCTCAATCTAGCGTTAACTATTTAATTGATAAAAATGGCCTACAAGAATCAAATGAGATATTTCTTTAATAGTTGACGATAGACTAACGAACTAGCCTCAATATATTATAAATACATACAAAATGCTATAAAAATATAAGTTTTTATTTCGGATAGTTTGTGTATAGCTATTAATAGAACGTGGGTCTTATCAACGTGGTAGGATGTAGAAAATCCCAATTTTATAGTAGAGCGATTTACTGTTACTGTATAGACCAGTGTTTCCCAACATTATTTGTGCCATGCCCCACCTTAGCCTTTCAAAAATTCTTATGCCTCCCTTATATAATCGCACACCCAGTTGATATTTTGGCCTCGTCAAGCGAAATTATATCTAATAATTATTTAAGAATTTGCTTTTTCCGTTAAATTTGGCACCGAAATCTAGCATTGCATTTAAATGGCCCGAAGCGAAAGATCGAGTCCATTTTCAAATTGCCCCCCTTAGTTATTAAATTAAGTTGCCATGTTGGGAAACACTGGTAAATATTCTTCGTTATTATATTGAATATCTCAAGCCATTACGAAAATATTAATTTCATTATAAATTTCTAAAATGTTAGTTCCAAAATGTACATAGTTTTATTTAACACAAACTACTATATAAAAGTAATTTGTACTATAGTTAAAATAAACCCTGATAATCATTATCTAACTTCAAAAGCGCTCGGACAGTCGCCCATCAACGATGCCACCTACACAAGAATGTTTATGGAAAAAAGGTACAGATTAAATCCTCCATTAAAACTAAATTATTATAACAATGCATTTTAATCGGATAATAGACTACTCACTTGTCTATGGTCAGGGAGGTCACATCAAACTAAAACTTTAAAAAAATATAATTTTTTTTTAAATTACCTGCTTTACGTGACTGCTTAAACAATCATTTTATGTTTACCCTTAGGTATATAACAGGACGACAATGCCCCTATTGGTATGTGGCGGTCGTTCTACAAGCCGAAAATACTTATTTAAGAAGATTTGGGGTTTTGACGTTTAGTCTGTCAGTGTCGTCTCTCTTGTTTTCTTCTGATCTGTTGATTGCCACAATGCATTGTGATAATTATATTTTTAATCAACTTTAATCAGCAATATTATATCACATATAAGTTTCTCTAAAGGTATAATATACAGCAGCTATTCTTCTACATCATAGTAGATTTATCATATACTAGCTTTTACCCGCGGCTTCGCTCGCATTTAAGTCATTAAATAAGTATCAGAGATCATTTCAATAGAAATGAATCAATATGATTCCAAACAGCTGAAACTATAGTCAGTTGGAAACTATAGTAAAAAATTAATTTTGTTTTGAATAAAAAGTATCCTATGTTACGTCTAGTACCTCCAAAAATATGTGTACAAAGTTTCATGATGATCAGTCAAATAGTTGTTGCGTATAACAACTAACCTACAGAAATTTTGGAAAGGCATATAACGAGAAGAGTGGTAGGCAGACTGATGATGGTATTAGCCCAGTATGCCGTCCTGGGGCAGTACCACCACTTTCAAGTGGAACACCCGGGAAGTGACCTAGTCGCGTTTCGGGATCAGATTGGAAGTAACCGGGATAATGAGAGGAGTGTGCCCTGTTAATTTGGACAGAGCACATTCGTCTCCTCAAGCCGGCATAGTGGAGTCTGTCTGTGGTAACAGTTGTCTCCACTCATGGACTGCACTCTAGATTAACATCAGGCGGAGTGTGGTCATATGCTGGGCTATTAATAAAAAAAAAAAGAAATAATAAGAAACCAATATAATATTACTATTAGTAGTGAGGTACATTTTTGCTTGACTGTAAATTAAGGTGTCTTTAATGAAATGAAATGAAATGAAAATAGTTTATTAGCATAAGCACTGAAAGCGTGCACTTGCTCATCGTTAGACTCTACCGTGACTTCGGAAAGAATACCACAAGAAACTCGTCAATCATAGCCTGTACATATAATTTTTAAAAACTGAATTTAATTTAGAAAAAAACTAAATAACAAATCATAAACCATTCACCTCTCAGACTATAAAATCGAACAGTTCGCTCGCTACCGTTGAGTGAAATATCTGATTAAGAAGTCCCACGCGTGACATCTATGTCACGTATCAATAGATATTATTTGAAATATTGAATTAACAAACATGATTATAAACATTACTTGTAAAAAAATGTGCATATACTATACCTACCTATGCTATATAAAGATAGGTAATAAATTTAAAACAAAAGGAATATTTTTGTATTTTTTTTTCTGTTCTGTTTAAAGTATTAGAATATAGATATAGAATAATAGCTTAAATACGTAATTATTTAATCTAGTCCAGCGGTTCTCAAACTTTTTTGGTGAAGGAAAAAGCCTTAATATAATTATAAAAAACTGATTTATATGTATATATGAATAATCATATTGCAATGTAATATTTAGTTGGAATATTTAGATGTGACCTTATAATCTCCCTTTGGTAGGTATTTTTTGCAGTATTTTAGCCCTAGGGTTCCGCGGAACACACTTTGAGAATGGCTGATCTAGTCGTTCTCAAAGTTGACTTGGTTCCGGATCCATCCAAAAAAAAATTCTCAATCTTGGGACTCACCTCTAGGCTATCTAAATATTGACAATGCTCAGAGATTTCCTAGTAGCGAGCCGCTGAAATACTTAATGTCTTATTTGTTCCAATTAGAATCAAAATGTTTTATTAGATTTTGGGACCAATCAATATTCACACTTTATATTATATATTTAACTAATTTAATTTATATATACAATAATAAATAAATAGATATAAGTAGGATTAATTGAAGCAACGATCAATCACGTCAAAAAAGAAATATAAACGAAAAAATCATTAAAAAAATAAATCCACGTAAACCGAGTCATAAATTTTACAAAAATTACCAAAATGTTTATTTTTTCTTGTATTTTTTATTTAATTTTTATCTGTGTTGGTATTTATCAGGGATTACCTATCAAATGTTACTTTTGCGGGTCTCAACCCGGACTATCGGTCAGAAGCGACCGAACGTAATGACAAAACGAAGTAAGACACATGAAAATTATAATTAAAAATATTATTAAATTTATTCACATAAACACACAAAAATATGTACGTAATTTCGGCTACAAAATAAACAACAATAGTAAACCGTATAGTGTATTTGAAATTAGTTAAAACGCGCTCAAATAACAACAAACAGTTACTTTTATAGTTAAATAGGACGATTATATAATACTAGAGTATTGATTTAGTTTGCTGATGAAAATCTAGCACTAACAATTGTTCTGAAATAAGTTAGCTCACCAGGTACATTTATGCATATAAAAAGCAAGTCCATTTTGCTTTTAGTAAAACATGTACAGCAATAAAAATCTGAGAAGTAGTTTTGCTCAAATCTTTTGACTATAGATAAAGATGTTTGTTAATCATAAATTACGCTGTCTGTTACTGTAATCTTTGTGTTATTTGTTATGGAATTATGTGGTATAACAACCGCAAATTCGAGGACGTTCTCTGAGAAGCCAACAGGGACGCACGTGTGAGGGAACAGATTGCTCAGATTGACAAAAGTTCAATGCACCTCGCCCACAACTCTCTGATTAAAACCAAATAATCAATTTAAAAGAACTGTCCACCGCAAACAATAGTTTAGTCTTTAGCTTACACCCACACGCGACACAAACGACTCTCTTTTTCGATATCTACATTATAATATTAACAATGAAGTTATCAAAATCCAGCGCATTGCGAACTGACGTTTTTCCCAGTGGCCATCTTGATGCAGCTGCTTGTCCCATCGATTATAGCGGCCCTGTAATCGATCACTCGCGTCGTGTCGCACTACTATCGTGTGTTGGTATTCTGAATGTTATAATTTATTATGTTTGGAGTGGGCTTCCGGTAGCCCCGTCTCCACTAATTTACACTGTCAACACTCAATAAATCAATTACAGAAAAATATATCTGATCTGAATTATCTTGTGGTCAACTAGTGATATCACGATTGATCTGTTGTTCCGCTTTTTTTTAAATTCAAATTCGTTTATTTGTCATAAATATGGTTAGTAACATAGGACGAGTTTCTTGTGATATTCTTCTCGCCATACGTCTTCCCGAAGTCACGGTAGAGTCTAACGATGAGCAAGTGCACGCCTTTAGTGGCAATGCTAATAAACAATTTTCATTTCATTTCATTTCATTTCATTTCAGGTCTTAAAGTAATGTTAGCAGAGGCGGCTCGTCCTAAAGAGCGCTGGTGCAGTGCACTCCCACGAAAATTACAGAAGTAATCTATATTTCTTCATAATACATACTATCCTTACATTACATTCATTCTATTCTACTATGCCTATACAATAGTATATTATGTTACCTATATCTACGCCGCTGTAATATAAGTTCTGTAATTTTCGTGGGAGTGCACTGCACCAGCGCCCTTTAGGACGAGCCGCCTCTGAATGTTAGTAGTATCACGTTATCATATTATTTTACTTTTCTGTACTATTAACATCACCGCTCACATCTCCCAAAGGTTAACTGGCAGAAAGTTCGCCTTTTGTGATTTTATTGGTACAATAAAGAATTTATTATTATTACTGTTATATTGAATAATTCGTGAATTATCATCGATTAAAAGTAATATGTCTTCGTTCGTTTTTATCATTTCAATATTAGACAATGAATAAATGATTGATCACTGAAACGCAGAAATTTGTGGTTTAAAGAAACGATAGCAAATAAACCCCTACTTAACGGCTTAATTATTATTTAGGTTACAATGTCACAAATTTCATTCTTGTAAACGTTTTTAGACATGACTCAAAACATTGTAATTTTACATACGAATTTAACACAATGCGGGTATTATGTTCGGTACTGTTTATGTAAAAACTGTCGTTGAAACAATGCTCTATAGCCTGTAGGTAATGGTTCTCAAACTTTTTCAACACTTTTAGCCGCGACTTAGTATAAACACGCTAATTATACTGTCTGTATCGCTTTATCCTATTAGTATTAATTTTGTGAGTTTTTAAACATATTTTGAAAGTTTCTCAAGACCTCCAGTTTGGGAACCACTGGTCTATACTATTCTGTTTATAGTTAACTTATTTTACTACAAACTTCTGGCTATAGTCATTTTTAGTCCAATTTCCTAAAAGGCCTTCGCTTATGAAATGAAATGAAACGAAAATAGTTTATTAGCATAGGCACTAAAGACGTGCGCTTGCTCATCGTTAAACTCTACCATGACTTCGGAAAGGCGTATGACGAGAATAATACCACAAGAAACTCGTCAATCATAGCTTGTACATAAAATAATCAATTTGTAATGACACATAATTCACAAAAATTAAAATTATATCAGACCCACGGTGCTACCACACAGGTATCAGCCCACAATAATATTTATTTATTCATAAAGCCTACCTACAAAATTACATTAGAACTACATATTATAAAAAGGACTACTATTATATAAACTAAATGAAATTTTAATTATAGGATAGGACGGCATGCTCGAGATGATAAAGGGATAGATACTACACTTCTAATAAAATTACAAAAATACATAAAAATAAAAAACAAAAACCAAATAGATGTAAGGAAGAGGGTAAAGAAAAAAAGAATGACAAACATAAAAAACAAAATTAAAATAAAATGAATGAAAAAACAACTTAACAATTAATAACTGTTGTGAATTATGAAATTTTAAAAGTAGTGTAACGAACATAGCGAAGTACAATATTTACCAGATTACGTGGCTGCCTAGGTAGTAACTTATCGTGCTGCCTACGAAAGATAAACTGCCGATGACGGATCGCTTGGATACATAAAATTATACACCATTTAGTGGATGCATATCAATGATACATGTATATATAGTCTTCCAAATTCATGATAAACACTATTATCTAACTAAAAACTATATTATTGCCTGTTTTTTGAGATATTTCACACTTTAACGGTCTAATTATTATATATACAAATCCCTACTATATAAATGTGAATGTGAGTTTGTTTGTTACGTTCTCACGCAACAACTACTTAAACGATCATCATCAAACTTTGTACACACATTTTTGGAGGTACTAGAAGTAACATAGGATACTTTTTATTTTAAAAAAATATATATTTTTTACTATAGTTTCCAATTGACTATAGTTTCAGCTGTTTGGAATTTTTCTATATTTATTTTTATTTTCGTCTGTCATTTTTATATATGCAGTATAAAACTATTTGAATTTTTGATACTTATTTAATGACTTAAATGCGAGCGAAGCTGCGGGTAATGAAATTTAAAAATAAGTGTTGTAATTAATTACTGCTTTTTTGACATAAAGGTTTACATGTAAATTAAAATTTTATAATTTCTTATTGGGCTGTTGCCCCAACATTTGACATTGGCAGAATTGTCTTTAATAGACATCTGAAGCCATTAATAAAAGAAGAAGAATAATTGATTTTCAATTGTTTATTTATTATATCTGTTTAATAATTAAGTGATTGATTCAATTCAACCCACATGCTAAAACCAAATACTACTATCTCGCTCGACAAACTGAAACTGCAAACTCGTTTGACGAGTGCCAAATTTGTTAATATTATGGACTACCGTCATTACAGTTTTAACTAGTACGGAGTACATTATGTTCAGCATTAAGTTAGCCGCAGTGTTTTGTTATTATGTTTCTTTAAATATTGTTTAATACTTTATAGTGTTTATATAATTTTTTACTTCCTTTTTTCTATTTCTTTCATCTATCTATATATATAAAACTCAAAGGTGGCTGACTGACTGACTTAGTGATCTATCAACGCACAGCCCAAACCACTAAACGGATCGTGCTGAAATTTAGCATGCAGGTAGATGTTATGACGTAGGCATCCGCTAAGAAAGGATTTTGATAAATTCCACCCCTAAGGGGATAAAATAGGGGATGAAAGTTTGTATAAAGATTTTCGACTGATTGTACTGAAATTAAAGATG
The DNA here is from genome assembly GCA_028551675.1 of Tineola bisselliella. NCBI lineage: Eukaryota > Metazoa > Arthropoda > Insecta > Lepidoptera > Tineidae > Tineola > Tineola bisselliella. The sequence goes on along the minus strand of JAPWLS010000518.1, from coordinate 58,191 downwards.
GGAGCTACTATGATGAAGACGTTTTTACACACGCTAAACAAAAATAAAGCCGCAAAAACTACACCTAATTAATAATAATACTTCTTAACGGGAGCGAAGCCGCGGGCAACAGCTAGTTGTTTATATAAAGCTATCTTAAATGTTATATTATTGTAATAGGCTAAGTTTTAATAAATGAATAAATAAATAAATAAATAAATAAAATAAATTGTGAAATATTTAAAAATCAACCATTGTCCAAAACAAACGCGAGTTGTTATAAATGTCAAATGTTACGTAAAAAAAAATCAATTCGTCATACAGTCACAAATCGGACAGTTTGAAATAAATCTAGATCAGCATTGATACGATTAAGCCCTCCTTGTCACTCCCATAATCCTTTTGTCTTATCAACGAACACAGATTTTTTCACTTCTACATTACTTCCACAGAATTGTGCAAATGTTTCTTCTTTTGGCAAGATTTTGCAAATAAAAATATTATAAACGAATTGAATTTAAACAAAAATCGATTTGTTTTTATTTATTTTTTCACGAAAAATTAATTTTATGCAGTTTACTATCGGATACACTGATTAAGCGACATAATGTCTTTCAAAAGTATATCACTATTCTATATTAATATGATAAAGTGGAAATATTTGTTTGTTTATATGTATTGAATAGGCTCAGAAACTACTGGACCGATTTGAAAAATTCTTTTACCATTATAATCCTACATTATCCCTGATGAACATAGATTATAGAATATTTTCAAAAACGTTAGGGATCCGTATGAAAACTTCAATAATGTAACCCAAAGTGTGAAAAAAAATCATTATATTGCTGCGGAAATTATTGACAATAGAGCAGAGTGATGTACTACAGTTTTATAGAGAACATAAATATCTAAAAAAAAAAACCGATCACCATAAAGCTTGGTACACATATTTTTGGAGGTACTAGAAGTAACATAGGATACTTTTTATTTAAAAAATAAATTATTTTTTACTATAGTTTCTAATTGACTATAGTTTCAACTGTTTGGAATCATATTGATTTATTTCTATTGAAATGATCTCTGATTCTTATTTAATGACTTAAAAGCGAGCGAAGCCGCGGGTAAAAAGTAGTATAATATATATTAAAAATATTATACCATATACAGTAATGCCCCCGCTTTACGCGAGGGATACGTGCCGGAAAAAATCGCGTTAACTGAAATTCCCGCGACCATAGAGAAGTTGATGACTACATTATGTTTATACAGTAATGCCCTGCTCTTTCTGCAGCCGCACTCTTTCGTGTATTGCGGGGCAATTGAGCGCGAAATTTGAATAGTGAAAGCGAGCTTAACGGGGTCGCGTAAAGCGGGGTATTACTGTACGCACTCTTTAGCGTAATGCGGAACAATTGAGCGCGAAATTTGAATTTCGCATTATAGTGAAACCGCGCATAACTGGGTCGCGTAAAGCGGGGTATTACTGTATATGTACAATGTACATATAGGTATATGTTCCCATATTAACAATTTATTTCATTTTTAATTCAAAATCAGTTCAAAGGAAAGTGTTTTATATTAAAAGATATCGATATAGATTTATCACGAATACATGTCACCAAATACCTGAATTACACACACTTAAATCTCTTCACGTTGATAATATCTGTTTTAATAATGCTGTATTAATGCTAGGTTTACAATTGGTATATGTTTTTTATTAAATCAAAATCAAAAATATTTATTTTTCATAGACCCCTCATTTACGTATAGACTAGGGCGGCGGTTCTCAAACTTTTTTGGCGAAGGAAAAACTGATTTATATGTATTTATGAATAATCATATTGCAATGTAATATTTAGTTGGAATATTTAGATGTAACCTTATAATCTTCCTTTGGTAGATATTTTTTGCAGTATTTTAGCCCCAGGGTTCCGCGGAACACCACTTTGAGAATGGCTGGACTAGGGCTTCCAATCCCGCAATACCAAGATCCCGCGGGATTGAAAATTCCTAGTCCCGTAAATACCGAGATCGAACACAGGCTGCGGGATTGGAAGCCCTAGTATAGATAATATCTACGGATATTTCGGAAAGGCATACAACTAGAAGAAATCACAAAAAACTTGACAATCATAGCGTGTACAATATAATGTTAGTATTAATCTGGGTCCTTTTGGAATGTAAAGAAAGTGAACTATACAATTTTTTTCACTATAATCTGCTTTGATATGTGTAAATGTATTGATTTGAATAAATCTGAAAATGATCGATGTTCATGCAACGAGAAAAGTGCATTGCGCCCGACCATAATATTTTGGTATTCAATGTGAAAGAAATTGTCGGTCTTTCGAGGCCCTCTGAGGTTGGGATCTGGCCCTTATGGTAAAGACGGTATTGGTGCTAGTAGTCAAGTACATTATTATAATTGGTTGTTTCGCTTCGACGACTGATTTTTCGCTGTGCTTATCCGCACGTATCCACGTGAAGTGGCGAAACGCGTCGAGACAAGTTATTGAATGTTGTAGCGGGAATTATAAGCAAAATAATTTTAAATAATTTCCTTTAAGTACATTATTGCTTAACTGTAATCATCTTTAAAAAATATATGAAAACAACCACTCGAATCGATTGCTCAATAAGAAATCAATGCTTACGCCAAAACACATATGATTAAGTGATAAAATATATGACGGTCGTATGTTTTACAAGTTTATTCGATTTATTATCAGAAAACGGCATGTTAAAAATAAATGTTTTTTATCACACATTTTTCAAGATCGGATAACACTTGATAAAGTTCTGATTTGTGATATCAGGTTAATCTAGTTCGTCGTATCCGTTCGACGTAATGTCAATATTTTTACATTAAAACAAAGAGACGCCTTCAAACAACAAACAGGGCCTGCTTATGTAACACTGTACCTACATAAATTGAACCGTCTACTATTATATTAATATAACTAGCTTTTGCCAGCGGCTTCGCTCGCGTTAAGAAGTATTATTATTAATTAGGTTCGTTCCATTAGGTATTGATGGCTTCAAACTAATACATCCTATTTATCTTCATCATAATAGCTCCAATCTTTAATTTCAGTTCAATCAGTCGAAAATCTAATAAGATTTATACAAACTTTCATCCCCTATTTTATCCCCTTGGGGGCAGAATTGATCAAAATCCTTTCTTAGCGGATGCCTACGTCATAACATCTACCTGCATGCCAAATTTCAGCCCGATCCGTCCAGTGGTTTGGGCTGTGCGTTGATAGATCACTAAGTCAGTCAGTCAGTCAGTCACCTTTGAGTTATATATATTTAGATTTAGCTCGCTATAGATTACAGAATTCGACGACAGATGTCGTGCATGTCGACGCGGTTACTCTTGTAAATTGTAGTTATATAATCTTCTAAATTGTAGTTAAGTTTGTAACTACGAAAATATTCAAATTTATTTGCCATAAATATTAGTTAGTAAATAATATTAGTAGTATCACATATTGTATATGACATGTTGATAATTATATACAATAAAAACCTAAAATACTAAATAATATCAAATGAATGCGTGTTACATTTAAAACAGTGCCATCTATGAGTCGTTACAGGAATCACTACAAATCCCTTTAATATTATAAATGTGAATGTGAGTTTGTTTGTTATGTTTTCACACAACAACTAACCGATCATCATAAAACTTTGTATACATATTTTTGGAGGTACTAGAAGTAACATAGGATACTTTTATTAAAAAATAATAATTTTTTACTATAGTTTCCAATTGACTATAGTTTCAGCTGTTTGGAATTTTTCTATATTTATTTTTATTTCCGTCTGTCATTTTTATATAATATGCAGTATACAACTATTTGAATTTTTGTAGTTAGATGTCATTTTATTATTTTAATCCCAGCCAAGCAAGAAAATATGGTCATCATATTGATTCATTTCTATTGAAATGATCTCTGATACTTAATTAATGACTTAAATGCGAGCGAAGCCGCGGGTAACAGCTAGTAAATTCATATATCGTATTTATGATAAAAGCCACAATATACATGAATAAAAATAATAGTGAACCAGGAAAAGTAGTGAGAAAAATAAAAACAAAGTGAGAGGAAGTTACCCCGAGATACGGAACATCTCCCGCGGGATACATGATCCATCGTCGTGACATCCCCCTTATCCCAACGCTACTGGACATTTCATTTATGTACCTACTACAATATGATATCGTATATGTATATATATGCATATGTTTTATTTTTATTTTTATGTATTTTTGTAATTTTATTAGAAGTGTAGTATCTATCCCTTTATCATCTTGAGCATGCCGTCCTATCCTATTATTAAAATTTCATTTAGTTTGTATAATAGTAGTCCTTTTTATAATATGTAGTTCTAATGTTATTTTGTAGGTAGGCTTTATGAATAAATAAGTAAATATATATATACCTTTATTATACTAGTTTATTATACACGCTTTTATTCAAGTTTAATTTGTATTGTACTACAGATCTGTTTTTTTACATGCAGTCAAATGACTAGACAGCATTAAATGTATTTTTTAATACAAATGAAAGAAATAAATTGGAATTGAACCGAGATTAGATTTTATTCTCAATTAACCAGTTTTTTTTAGTGTTAAGTATGATTTTCTTTAAATAATCGACGGTGTAAAACATAGATTGACGTCTTTAGTCACCAAGAATGTTATAAAAATTTGAAATAACCTAATTGTTTTTTTTTTTCTTAGGCCCATATGCAGAGATAAGGCTCGAGTGTTTGGTCTGTGATCAGCTGATCATTACTTAAACGCATTTTATGCAGTAATAATGATTTATAATAAATAATAAATCTTTAAACACTACAACCATTAGACAGTAATCAAAATAAAATAGTAATATGTTGCATATACTTATATATCAAACATTCAATTTAAACATTAATTTACATGTTTTTCTTTTTGTTATTTATTTATTAATAACTAACAATTAAAACGCCCCTATAAATGCGTGTAACAGAACGTAATGACAGTTAGGTGACAGTAGACAGTTGCAATGGATTATTATCATTGGTCAAAAATCACAACAATTTTTCAAGCATGTGATTGGTCTATTTTATTTTGTACGATTGAGTGAAGTTTTGAATTATACTCAGATAATCTATGCTTGAGTGTAATTTCTGTATACGGGCTTTAGTTAATATTCACAGATTTTTGAACTGCAAATAATAATTAAAAAATTATATTGATTCGAATTTATCGCGATCACCAATCAGCTGTTCATTGACCATCAAAGTGGGACGCTGCAACGTTTGCATTATGTTTGAAGGTGACATTGGTGACCACACACATATAAGGATAAACTTTGCACTAAAAATGCCACTATACTTCCATTACAAAATAAAATTAAAAAGCTTTTTTCAACAATAGAATTGTTTAAACCAGCCATTCTCAAAGTGTGTTCCGCGGAACCCTAGGGCTAAAATACTGCAAAAAATACCTACCAAAGGGAGATTATAAGGTTACATCTAAATATTACGTAATATTACATTGCAATATGATTATTCATAAATACATATAAATCAGTTTTTTTATAATTATATTAAGGCTTCTTCCTTCGCCAAAAAAGTTTGAGAACCGCTGGTTTAAACCAAAGCCGGAGTTATTTACGCATTATCGTCGTCGCACAAAAAGGATCGTATTTCGCAGATAAAAAAATGATCAGCCAAAACAAACATGGCACATCATGACGTCAGATGATGCCTAAAATTGCAAGACCTCAACAAATATACACAATAAATATTATTGTCTATGAGATTTTTAATGCGTACCAGTTGCCTACACACGGGAGGAAAATTCGCAAGAGATTTCGCGCGATATCATGTCCTAGATACGCAATTGTAACCGTTGTTTCTCAACTCTTTATTACTACTAGCGGCCTGTCCCGACTTCGCACGGGTAGATATTTATTTTTTAAACATTTAGAACTTTAAAAAAAGCGAAGAGAAAGACATTTATATGGCAATTTTTGGCAACTATGGGTTACATTATATTAGATTTAGTAAGGATCCTTATTTTTTTCCTGTAATTTATATAGCCTATATTGATATCAGTGATAATGTAGCATTCAAATGGTGCAAGAATTTTTGAAATCGATCCAGTAGTTTTTGGGTCAATTCGTTACAAACATACATACACACATCTTCACTCTTTATAATATTAGTATAAATATAGATATGGAAGAACATTGCCCCCATCAAGTATCATATATAATAATAACTGTTTAAATTAAGACCGACCATGGCCTAGTGGTTAGGGGTGCGAATCCCTCAAAAATTAAGCCGGTACCAATGTACCTTTTATGTGTACTTTAGTCGCTAAATGTATAGTGGTATAATATAGTCATATAAAAAGTGGTTATATGATAGGCAACTATAAAAAAATGTTTTGCTGGTATATCCCATACTAAACCAGTACTATTGCTTTAATTTTTTGAATTTATTATAATACTAGCTTTTACCCGCGGTTTAGCTCGCATTTAAGTCATTAAATAAGTATCAGAGATCATACTAACTATAGTCAATTAGAAACTATAACAAAAAATAAATTATTTTTTTTTAATAAAAAGTATCTTATGTTACTTCTAGTACCTCTAAAAATATGTGTACAAAGTTTCATGATGATCGATTAAGTAGTTGTTGCGTGAAAACGTAACAAACAAACTCACATTCACATTTATAATATTAGTAGGAATTATTTGAAAAAAAAACATAGTTATAAAAAGAAAATACCCCCGTATTAATATCAGACCTTGGTTGAGTGAATCTATTGTAATATTTCATTTTAAATATTAATTCGATGCCCATGCCTAACTTTAACTGTCAAACGTACTGTCAGTTGCCAATTGTTTTTAAGAAATTTTACGCTTTATTTTAAGTCCTCATTGTGATTAATATCTAATTTAAAATAAGTAATAAAGCGATAAACGTGTGAATAAGTTTTTAATTTGTTAGTACACGCACACTATTAAATAATTAAGTGAAATGAAATGAAATGAAATGAAAATCGTTTATTAGCATAGGCACTAAAGGCGTGCGCTTGCTCATCGTCAGAATCTATAATGGCTTCGGAAAGGCGTATGACGAGAAGAAGACCACAAGAAACTCGCCAATCGTAGCCTGTACATAAAATAATTAACAAAAAAAAAACTGAATTTTCATTCAGAAAAAAAAAGTAAATAACATTACATAAGTCACATAATTCTCAATAAAAAGTAAAATTAGGTTAGGTTATAGTGAGACGTTTTATCGCAGGTTTAATTCTCACATGTGTAGCAGCGCCGATGTCTCCAATGCTAATAATATCATAACTTGAGTATTGCATTATGTTATACGATCACGACAACGAAAATGACTGATCACTCGACCGAAAATATAACCACAGAAAAGCCGAAAAAAAATAACAAAGACGACCTTAACACAATGAGAATAAGGGTGCATATATATATGTATAACTAAGGGGTGGTTTGTAAATACGTACCCTTGTTATAACGTGCGAGGGGTGAGTCATATATTTGAAAAAATTCAGAAAATTCCTTGAAATTTTACATGTTGGCATTAATTATTTTTATACGTAATATTTCAGATTTAATAATCCCTACTAATATTATAAATGTGAATGTGAGTTTGTTTGTTACGTTTTCACGCAACAACTACTTAACCGATCATCATGAAACTTTGTACACATATTTTTGGAGGTACTAGAAGTAACATAGGATACTTTTTATTAAAAAAATAAAGATATTTTTTACTATAGTTTCCAATTGACTATACAGTAATGCCCCACTTTACACGAGGAATACGTTCCGGAAAAAATCGCGTTAACTGAAATTCCCGCGCCATAGAGAAGTTGATGACTACATTGTGTTTATACGCACTCTTTCGCGTAATTTAAATTTCGCGTTATAGTGAAACCGCGCATAACGGGGTCGCATAAAGCGGGGTATTACTGTAGTTTCAAAAAATAAATGTATTGTATATAAAAAAACGTATTGTTACCTAAATATTAATAAATTCATAACCTGACCACTTGAAATAGGACAATATCGCTGATAGAAAAGCCTCGGATTAAGGGTATTAAGCAAATTGGTATTGAATGTTTGTTCTGCTTTCCAATTTTAGTACTGGATGAGTTATCAGTTAGCGTGCCTGAGTTTTTATTAAATATTTAGTATAGTAATTCATAAATAAAACATTATACAGTCGTCGAAGCGAAGCCGAAGCGACCACACGTATCCTGTGGGCTTATCACGAATTTAGTCTGACTTTCGAATCGAGCTGTCACAAGTAAAACGGATCCGTTAGCAATCGGGATCATGAATTTTTACTAACGACTAATGAGCACCAGCAATCTATCAAATGAACAAAAGATCGAGACGTTCGAAAATTAACAAAAAGTATCTAAAATATTGCAGTTCTCAAATTTCCATACAAATCGCTTGAAGCGAACTCGGTTCGAAAGCCAGACTAAAATTCGTGATAAGCCCACTGATGATGCCACGTGAGGCGAAGCGCGTCGAGACAAGTTATTGAATGTTGGTGGAGGTTATTTTCCTTCATCGACCTAATGTAGCGAGAATTATAAGCAAAATAAGTTAAATAATTTCCTTTTTTATACAGTGCAACCTTGATATAACGATACAGAAGGGAATCAGAAAATAATTCGTTATATCAAGTAATTTGTTACAATGAGGTTCGTTATACAGAGGTTAGGTTGGTCAAGGTTAAAAAAATTATTAATCTCAGCTTTACGTAGGTACTAATCTGCTTTCCCTGTTATAGCGAATGATTTCGTTAAGTAGAGGTAAATAATACTTTTTTTTACTATTTTAACAAATGTATTCGTAATGTAAAGGTATATTTTGCATTAGCTCTTACGGGCAGTTCTAGGGGATTTCGAAAAATTCGTTAAATCGAGGAAATCGTTATATTGAGGGTTGTTACATTAAGGTTACTCTGTACTTTCAATTTCAAAAACAATATTGGCAGTTTTGGTTAAATGAAGATATGTAGAATTCATAGGTATGTATTTACTAAAATATAAAGAACGTCCACAGAGTTCCTAATTCTACGTTATCTCTGATGAACATAGGCTATAGAATATATTTTCAAAAACGTTAGAGATCCGTATGAAAACTTCAATAATATAACTCAAAATGTGAAAAAAATACAAAAAAAATCATTATATTGCGTACGCTGCGGAAATTATTGACAATAGAGCAAAGTGATGTACTACAGTTTTATAGAGGACATCAATATCTACAAAAAAGTCTACGATACCATATTTCTAACTATTACAGTTATGTCACAATAACTGCTTTTTCATGTTAAAATTTAAACTTCATAGTACTTTATATCTTCATTACTACGCGAACAAAGTCGCTGGCAACAGCTAGTATAGTATATATATAGTTGAATAGGGTCTTCTATCAAACAAAGTTATTTGCATTTAACGATGTCCCCTCATTTCAATCATTTTAATCTATGTCGTCTCTTTTCTCGGCAAACTGAAACGTGTCAGCTGCCCGCCAATGCATAAACCGCGTCATATTCAAATATTCATATATTCTAAAGAATTTCAACAAATATGGCTGTAATACATTTTTATGATTACATCTGCTTTAAGTTATTGTCCAATTTCCGACCAATGGTGTCGCTTCCCGCTCCCCTAGCTGTCAAATCAATTGTTTTTTTTTTCTCCCGAAGCAAAGGGCGTTGACGCGATGGTACACGGCCAGTCATGTCGTTACAATTGAATTGATTGAATTATCGTTAATTTAGAGTGTCGGCTGTCGGAACATTATGGATGACCACCCGTATGGGAGCGGCAAACAATTTTTTTGTATTAGGTAAATAGAATTTTCGCGTGGCTATTTAACACTAGATTTACCAGCTTAAATATACCTATTTCTACCAAAACCAAAAAAGTATATAAAATAATATAAAGTTCATAAAACTAATTCTTCTGTTATAGATTAAAGAAGATTAGAAGAATTAAAGAAAATGTTACACTCGGTAGGAATTTTAATTTGATCTTGCAAGACCAGTCATTTTGACTGCTCTGGTAAATCTAGTGTTAAAATATTGTGTAAAAATACAATTTTCGATGAGTAATTCATCTCTGTCAATTATGGCGTGAAACTTTTTGTTTTTGTTGTAAAATAAAAATGAAAATTTCAAATCTCTTTTTAATGCAATAATTTAAACATGTTCGTATTCAATGAACGCCTAAGCCATATTATATCAATTGACATTTCCTTGCTATTCTTGCTTTCAATAGATCATTATTATAATATTATTATTAGATATACAATCATAATTATGCAAACTTAACAAATTTATAAAGTTAATAATATGTTTTAAAAAAACACATACGAATTTTTGACCAAATTGCAAGTCCCATGTCGGAGTCAACTTAGTGCCATTTGCCAGGGTAATAGTGAAGCAGTATCATCTAGATCAGTGGTTCTCAACCTTTTTTTGTTGTGGCACACAAATAAAAAGATAAGTTTTTTCTTTAATTTAATAAACATTATTGCAGTCGACTCTCGTTAATTCAAACCTGCGATAATTCGAAACTCTCTATAATTCAAAGTTAATCGTATGTATCACGAGTTCCCCATAAATTCTCTTTATATTTCGAACTAAATCCATACATTTTTATGCACTTGATAATTCGAATGAAAAAATCATTGCTACGTAACAAAACGACGCGCTAATTCGAACTTATCGGCGTCAAACACTCGACAGAGAGAAAGAGACAGAAAGATTGCAAATCTCTTAAAAAAGTTATTGAGCAGTGTGAGCAGCAGCAATGTGCTTTGAAGCAAACCAGTACAACAGAGGTCTTTAATAATAGCAGTTAATAAATAATAATTGATCAACACTATAATGCGAGGTTTTATTTCAAACGCTCGATAATTCGTAATATTTTAAGAGTTCCTCGAGTTTCGAATTAACGAGAGTCGGCTGTATATACCTAAAAAATTTGGCGGCACACTTTTAGAATTTCATGGCACAGTGGTTAAGAATCACTAACCTAGATAGTCACGATGATTAATAAAACAGAGACGAACTAGAATTTGCGTCATTTAAAACAAAAGGAATCAATAATCAGTGCCTGTATTTGATTAGACGAAAACAAATGTCAGAATTTACGACCAGTGTTGCCAATGTATGATGTATTTGTAAATAGTTGAATGAAATGAAAATCGTTTATTAGCATAGGCACTAAAGGCGTGCACTTGCTCATCGTTAGACTCTACAATGGCTTCGGAAAGGCGTATGACGAGAAGAAGACCACAAGAAACTCGTAAATCATAGTCTGAAATGACCGTTGATGTATTTTTAGTATTAATTCAATATTTCGAAAGTTTCGAACCATTGTTTAGGTTTTATTTATTGGTTTATTTCAATAGACTAGCGTAATAAACGAACGAAAGGTTCTAATTGGTGATTTCGTAAGCTTGTTCTTTAGAAACTTCTTTTACGAAGATCCGTTGTTGTCATTTTAAACTAGACACAGCATTAATGGATTATCCTTGTATTAAAGGGGCCGTGTAAAGTTACCTTTGCGCAGGTTACCCAAATCATACATTGATGCGCTGGCAACACAAATTGACCGTCAAAACGTACATCTATACTAATATAATAAAGAGGAAACATTTGATTGTTTGTATGGCTCCGAAACTACTGAACCGATTTGAAAAATTCTTTTACCATTATAATCCTACATTATCCCTGATGAACATAGGCTAGAATATTTTCAAAAACGTTAGCGATCTGTATGAAAACTTCAATAATGTAACCCAAAGTGTGAAAAAAATCATTATTTTGCGTACGCTGCGGAAATTATTAACAATAGAGCAAAGTGATGTACTACAGTCTTTTAGAGGACATCAATATCTACAAAGAAGTCAGCAACACCATATGTCTAACTATTACAGTTATGTCACAATAACTGCTTTTTCATGTTAAAATTTAAACTTCATAGTACTTTATATCTTCATTACTACGCGAACGAAGTCGCTGGCAACAGCTAGCCAACTCACATTTAATCCTAAGCCGTAGTGGCTGTAAATAACCCTACTAACTAACTGGCCTATGGTATTTTTGTATTTAAATTAAAAACATGTTTTTTCATATAATAACCTGACATATAATCCTCCTCAACTCTTTCAGCCTAGTTTTACTATGATTACTTTACAAAGAAAACAAATGGACATTTATATATTACAATTAAATAAAGGTTTTCAAGAAATAAGGTGGTTAGTATACTAACCATTGTATTATTTACGTTATTACAAAAAAAAAAGAGATTACGTTTATTTTTTGTCATAAATCAACGAAACCAATACTAGATAACAGAGAAACACTAAAATCATAACATAATACTAATAAGTTGTATGTCATTCTGAAATCTCAGTAGATTCTGACTGAGCCTAATGGACCGGGCGAAATAAATATTGTCGGTTTTAATTTTGAATAAAAATGAAGACGATATTAGAGTTATTTTGTATATTAATCAAACTTGCCAAAAATTAATCCGGTCATTATTTTCTTTGCCTATACAGTAAGACCCCGCTTTACGCGAGGAATACGTTCCGGAAAAAATCGCGTTAACTGAAATTCCCGCGACCATAGAGAAGTCGATGACTATATTATGTTTATACGCACTCTTTCGCGTAATTTAATAATAAATTTGAATTTCGCGTTATAGTGAAACCACACATAACGGGGTCGCGTAAAGCGGGGTATTACTGTATGCTTAAATATAACCCGTGCTTTTTGTAGAACGATCCCACTCGATGATGAATAATGCCAATTCACATCGTCAGCCATACATTTGACAGTTGGGTCTCCATTTTGCGTCACTGTCAATATTATACAAGCCGTTAGCCGCAACTACATGCCCGCATACAAAAATCAATTCTTGTTTCCACTATATTCAGATTTTCTCGGCTCGTATTATTTTTTAAATTAATACTTATAACTATTATTATCAATTAATTCTTTTGTATTTTTTATGTTGAGTATTGTGCTTTGCATTTTATATTCATTAGGGATTTCTATTGAAATAGTTATTTTTTAATGGCAATATTGATGTCGTGTTTTTATCATCTGGAAACACCAGAGAGGGATTGTCAAATAATTTGTCACGCTTTGGCTTTTAAAATAAGTTAAATATTTTTTGACATGAGGATTTACAATGAATTTCTTATTGGACTGTTGTCTGAATACTTAAAATTGGCAGAATTGTCTTTAATAGATATCTGAAGCCATTAATAAAAGAAGGAGATAAATAAGGCGAAAGCTTTTATTTCAAAATCGAGATATTCCTTCGATAGAATTTCATCTCCTATAGTTTATAATTTCTAAAACACGCTCTAAACTTCATTCTAAAGCCAAAATTCGACTATTTCTTATTAAATGAGAAGAAAACAATGGAAACGCGCACAAATACCCATGGTAATGTTTGTTTGGCCATAATAATAATTTGGGAAATGTACCTCTTATATTGCGTAAGCAAACATCAGCTGGATGACCAAACACTACCAATGTTTATACGGGCTGGAATAAACACGACCGTTTGTAGTAGCCGACAGAATGCTGGCTTGAAATCACAATTAGATTCTGTTTGCTTTAATACCAAATGTATATATGCTTAAAATTTTAGGGATAAACGTACTTTGGGAGCAACTTATTATTTTCATAAGCTTTTGTTACCCTAAACCTCTATTCATACCAAATGTCTCACCTTCCATATAATATCATAATTAAGAGTACTTATTCATCTATTTACTGGTTTATTAACATAGGCACTAAAGGCGTGCACTTGCTCATCGTTAGACTCTACCATGACTTCGGAAAGGCGTATGACGAGAATACCACAAGAAACTTCATCAATCATAGCATGTACATAAAATAATAATTTAAAAAAAAAACTGAATTTAAATTCATTATTATTTATTAATCCCTACTAATATTATAAATGTGAATATGAGTTTGTTTGTTACGTTTTCACGCAACAACTACTTAACCGATCATCATGAAACTCTGTACACATATTTTTGGAGGTACTAGAAGTAACATAGGATAATAATATTTAATAAAATAATAATATTTTTTACTATAGTTCCCAACTGACTATAGTTTTAATTGTTTGGAATCATATTGATTAATTTCTATTGAAATGATCTCTGATACTTATTTAATGACTTAACACCAGAACTACTAACCGGTCAATATGACCGGTGTCAAAAATTCTTCACAAGACTTTTATGTAAACGTTACTCATTATTTTATGTAAACGATTCAATTTTTTGCAATTCTACAATAAATTTATTGAATTATATTTAACACTTTGCAAGTACAAGTCATCCGGTCATTTTGACCGGCTGGTAGTTCTAATGTTAACCCTTAAATGGACAATGTTATTTTTAAACAACACTCACATTATTGCAAAAAAAGTATAGTAAATTCATGTCTAGATTTTTTTACTCATTTTTCCTAGACAGTAATACATGTCTATTACACAAATATATTTTTTTAAAACGTGAAACAAAAGTCGTCCATTTAAGGGTTAAATGAGAGCGAAGCTATATAAATATAAATTATATCAATTAGTAGGATCTCCTTTAACACGTCCACTTTCTGATGACTTATTAATAAAATAATTAAACTTATTTTTTTCAAATCTAACCAATAAGATAGACTCTACTAAAAATACTTAATAACGTAGTTTCGACTCCAGACGTTTAACTGAATTTAAATAGAGCCACTATGACGTAGTTGTTAGCGAACAGAGGTTCCGAGATTGATTCATAGACGTAATAAATATTTATTATTAAATATGTCTGTGCTGTCCTGGTCCTAATATCAACAGGACAAGATATTATAGTTCTGGGTCTGAGCGTCCTATTGTTATTAACACAAGATTTACCAGCTTAAATATACCTATTTCTACCAAAACCAAAGAAGTATATTTGTTACAAATATATATAAAATAATATAAAATTCATAAAACTAATTCTTCTGTTATAAATTAAAGAAGATTAGAAGAATTAAAGAAAATGTTTCACGCAGTAGGAATTTTAATTTGATCATATTCGTCTTATAACATAATTATACGAAGTTAATTGCGGGTTTTGCTCACCGACAATAATACGGTCGTGTAGATACTGTCCCAATGGTTATCTGCTTTTATGGGAACAAGTGACTCATGTGACAGGTGTCAAACAATATCCTAAACACGACAGGAAGAAAAAAAAAACAACGTTTCAATAATGCCATTAAATATGATGTCCCGCTGGGTTCTCGAGGTTTTATCTAAGGGTTCCTTAAGACATGGTTTTAGTGACCATTTTTATTTAAAAAAAACACATAATTTGGTATAGTTAGTCGACTTTTAACAATCTAATAATAAACAACGATTTTATAACTATTTTTTAATTGCCATAAATTTAAAAGACTACAACTTTTCAAAAATCCTGTAGATCAAGAATTACGTTAAGACTATTAATGTTTTGAAATATTTTGTAATAAAAATTATCACGATAATACGCTGTAATAACGTTCGCTTGCCAATCGTTGTTTTAGATCAGTGATTCCCAACAACTGTGCCACGAAATTCTAAAAGTGTGCTGCCAAATTCTTTTTTATATACATAATTAAAAATATGATTTAAAAAAATTTAAACTTAACTTTTTCTTTATGTGCCCCAACAAAAAAAAAAGGTTGAGAACCACTGCTTTAGTTTATTCTCAACCACGACTGTTACGACAAAGTAACGCTGTAGTAATCCGCAACATTGTGAACAGAACCATTACTCCATAAAGAGCACTCGTAACTTACTTTGTGAGCTTACTTACTTTTCTGTACAAGAGCAAAGTTTTGACAGCATATCATGACATTTTATCAATATTTGTTTACTAAACAATGTTATTGCAACATTACCAACAATGGTACCTGTGTTCGCTTCCGGGAAACCAAACGCAGCTAGCTATACAGTAATGCCCCGCTTTACGCGAAGTAATACATTCCGGAAAAAAATCGCGTTAACTGAAATTCCCGCGACCATAGAGAAGTTGATGACTACATTATGTTTATACGCACTCTTTCGCGTAATTTAATAATAAATTTGAATTTCGCGTTATAGTGAAACCTCGCATAACGGGGTCGCGTAAAGCGGGGTATTACTGTACATACATACCTATATCTGTCATAGGTATAAGTTAATTTTTTATATCAATTCTCGTGATTTTCGAGTTAATCTACGTAGATTTTACATTTATATGGATTTTTAAATAAATAATACGAAATTTTACGTATTCATTTTAACAATAACTGGAATGAAATATTATCTCATAAAATATGATAATTCATGAAAACGTGGAATAAACAACCATTTTCTTCTTAGTTAGGTAATTATCAATATAAAATCGTATTTAAAAAGAAGTTATAATTATAAATACACAAAAACAATTAAAGAAATAAAAATATAGGAACACTCATCAAGTATAAATTTATAAAACTCAACTCCTATACCTAAATTACCATATTATAATAAGGATTGACTGCTAAATATATATATAACCGACCAATAGGATGAAAGGTTTTGTGGATTTTACTTTTAATTATAATTTAAGGAAGAAAAACGAGGCGCGTATAAAGTGGTTTTTATTCAAAGATAAGATTTTGACAGATATAGTTTTTAAATATAAATACAACCAGAGGCCTTTACATTAAAGTGAAAATTAAAATTATATATTTAAATCTTATTTCTTAACATAGGAAACCTGTCTCTCAATAAATTATAAATTACTAGCGTTTACCCGCGGCTTCGCTCGCATTTAAGTCATTAAATAAGTATCAAAGATCATTTCAATAGAAATGAATCAATATGATAACTATATTTTCTTGCTTGGCTGGGATTATCAATTTTTAAAAATTACTACATACAATGATGTTTCAAAAACTTAAAATATGCTTTATTGAATTACAACAACAAATGTAAAAATATATTTTTGAAATATAATTTTGAATTCTAACAATTTAAAAAGATAAAATGCAGAGTATTAATCTAGAATATTTTTCTAGACTATATTATAAGTATTTTCGTCGGGTGAAACTATAGTAAAAATAAATTTGATAAAATAGCAAACCGATAAATTCATACCTAATCGCTTACAGCAGCGGTTCTCAAATTTTTTTGGCGAAGGAAAAAGCCTTAATATAATTATAAAAAACTGATTTATATGTATTTATGAATAATCATATTGCAATGTAATATTACGCAATATTTAGTTGGAATATTTAGATGTAACCTTATAATCTCCCTTTGGTAGGTATTTTTTGCAGTATTTTAGCACTAGGGTTCCGCGGAACATACTTTGAGAATGAGTTATGTTCCAGAAACTTGAGATATTAACATGAGTTATGACTGTATGAAGTATAATCTACTAGATATATATATTGTGCTTTATCTCTTTCAGCACCAAAACTGATGATGCCGTCGGCCGACTTCGGAGTGACGCCAGGAGTCCTCGGCAGCCCACAGGACGCGCTAAGAACACCAAACGGCACGCAGATACTAACAAATCCCCTGCTAAATTTAAACAACACAGGCAGAACGAACTTCACAAATAAACAACTGACAGAATTAGAAAAAGAATTCCATTTTAATAAATACTTAACACGCGCGAGAAGAATAGAAATCGCTTCTGCGTTGCAGTTGAACGAGACACAAGTCAAAATATGGTTTCAAAATAGACGCATGAAACAAAAGAAAAGAATTAAAGAAGGATTGATATCCGTACCGGATGTAAACCCGCAGACCTCGAGCGTGGGACAACCGGACCAAAATGTAGGCTCAAATGAAAACAGCAGAGAGTCCAGTTAAAAATATTTATAGATTTAGAATAGATTACGTGGTTTTTAATTAATTAGTTATTTCATGTAAAAATTAAGTAATTTTTATAAAACCATGTCTTTTAATTAGGTTCAAACGCATGTAATTATGGCTTCTTTTATAGTTTAAAAAAATAATAGTACTCTGTATTTTTAATTATTTTTTTTAACTGCCTAGTCAACATTTAACTACTTCAAAAATATTTAAATATTATTTAAAAACTACATTTATTAAAACTCTTATTGGCTCAAAAACATTGAATCCGTTGCCTTTTTTCTTTGTTTTTATTGAAATTGTACGCCATTTTGGTTATTAAAATTTAATTTGCGTGAAAATAAATTTATTTATGTATTTGTGTGTCTTTTAAACAAATTATAATATAAATTTACATGTTGTTTATTTTTTATGTAGTTAAGAAATTGTGTCAAGAAAAATGTAAATAAAACATTAGTAATATTGTATAAAGTTTTATTCGTAGTTTTTTTTTAAATATAATAAACCTAGGTTGCTTGAATTACCTTTCTTTTGTAGTTAAATTTAATTAATCAGAAATTGTAAACAGCTGCATTGTAATATAGTAATTTTCAGGTTTAATTTGAATGACCGTTCAAATTTATTATTTAGTGTAATATATTTGTTAAAAGAAACTTATTAAAAATTGCTCAATTTATCGTGCTTTCTTATTATAATTTTATTTAACGAGCGACTATTATATTGTATATTAAAAAAACATTATTTTATCGGACCAAAGTATTTTTTCCACAAAACAGTTTTCATGTGACTTCTATCGGCTTAAATAATAATTTCCTTTCAATTTTTACTTCATTATATTAGAAAAGTTTTCAAAGACAAAATCATAGTGTTCGCGTGTGATTGTACAATGATACATTTGTATTATTGAATAAAAAGTTGAAAATATATTAAATAAAATATGATTCAAATTCATTAACTTTTCATTTATTTTTTTTCCTAAGACTAATTGATACCACAGGCAATAGTCACTTCCACTATGCCTGCTTCAAGAAACAAACATTAACTATAATAATTATCTACCATTATTTAATATCTGCAAACTTCAAACTCAACAATAAAACTAAAAAATATAAAACAAAATCCATTTAATTTTATTACAATTCCCATACATATATACATACAAATGACTTAAAATATTAAATGCATTATAATTAACAACTTTGGGAAACTTTGGTATTTGAAAAAAGTTTCAATAAAAAATTTGGTTAAAATTTTACTTGTATACTATACAAGCATTTATCCAATTTAAAAATAATATTTGAAATTTCTAAATTTTTCTCAGCACAATTAATCACGTACAGAACATTCTTTGACATGAAAAATAACATTATTTTCATTAAATTTCTTAATAATATTCGTTTTAGAGAACGCTGCACCCGTAGTTAATACGCCACCGCTGAAAAAAAAAACTTACCGTCATTTGACTGCACTCGACTCGATTGCAGTCAAATGACTACTTGCCAGCTAACATATAACTTTCGAAATATCTAAAATTGATATTTTCATATTTTAAATACAGAAAAGTAATTTGAAAATTATAACGCCTGAAAATTTAGATAAGCAAAATCAATACAGCTATAAATTCAGGCATTATTTCACTCACCCTTCCGGCATCAAGTTACTTTCAGTAAGTACAGTCAACGCTGATAACAGTAACATGGTGACAGTCGCTCCATAACCAGGATTAACACCTGATACCTAAAAAATGACATTCACTTTGTATGAAATTAAATGAAAATAGTTTATTAGCATAGGCACTAAAGGCGTGCGCTTGCTCATCGTTAGACTCTGCAATGGCTTCGAAAAGGCGTATGACGGGAAGAAGACCGCAATACTACGGATTAAAATAGATTGAAAATATATAAATCACAAAGGAAGAACAATAGAAGACATATATCAAATGTCAAAAACCTGAAATCTTATTAATTTGTGCCTATAATTTTTTTTATCAATAACTAGCTGTACCCTGCGCGCGTTGCTATAAGTTTAAAGGAAAGACATTACACAAATATTTAATTAATTTTGAGTCATTTTGTTCATTTGACGACAATATTATCTGTTAAATGTGAGCTGTCATGAACTGTCACGGCAATATATGAAATTCATTGGAATGACAGTAGCGCCATCTGTCGAAAATTGGTCGTACCAACTCAGAAACCTTCGTGGGCTCATGCACAACAACTTTGCTAAAGATCATCACATGATCAAATGCATAGTTTACGATTCTATAAAGGACATACAGACAAACATTCAAAATAAATTGTACTTACCGTAACAATCATAGTTTTATTTGGCAATTCTGCAGAAATATCCTCAACATTTTTGTCCCATCCGGAGCCGTATAAAGTCATCCTAAACTTGGTACTCTTCATTACAGCATCACTTGGACCAGAGTGGGATGCCATGCCTGATAAACAAGAAAATAGCGCTATCAAGACAGGTTATCAGCAACACCCATTAAGCGTCTTGTATATGATAACCATTGTATATGGTATTTATTAATTCTAGCTTTATAATATCGACTTGATTATTTTGATTCATGTGCATCCGTCCTGTTATATAATTTAAATTTCATTTAGTTGAAATGAAATGAAATGAAAATAGTTTATTAGCATAGGCACTAAAGGCGTGCACTTGCTCATCGTTAGACTCTATAATAATAATGTTTACAATAATCGCGGTTTATATGTATTACATAACGTGTTGATGTAATTTAAGCCAGGCTACGTTAAATAAATAAATAATACAACATACAACTATCCTCAGCAACTTCATGACTTATATTCTATTAAGAAACATTTCACATGTTAAAACCACAAGTTGATTCCAATAAGAAACCACTCACCCATAGAGAATAATCTTGGATATTTCAATAGCAGCATTCTAGTTAAATTAAACTGGCACATTGCATATATTATAATACTCAAAAACATAACAATCATGACTGTGAATAAGGAGCCCAATTTCAGGTATGCCTTGAACTGAAACAAAAGTACCAAACTTAAAGGTCACGATTGATGTTAATTGAATAGTCATTTATTCTTATTGGAAACGCTTGTATGTACTTTAATTTTGTACATTCCAATTAGAACAAATAAGACACTAAGTAGTTCCACAACTCGCTACTAGGAAATCACTGAAGCATTGCTAATGTTTATATCCCAAAAGGTGAGCTAGGCCAGAGCTAAGTCAACTTTAGGAACCACTGTACTCTACGAAACAATTATTTTAAAGTATATATACATATACCGACATATTCAAATAAGACTTATTTCTGTTTCTAAAACAATAATAATATTTACTTTTAGTGATTGGGCTCCAATAGAGCGCTTTTACTCGTCGATACAAATATAAATGTAATGTGATTAATTAATTAGTTACCAATTTGATTTAGCTGCTGTATGCTGTATACTGGTATTGTCATACTATTATATATAAGACTTGAACATACCTGAATTGGTCGCTTCTTAAGGCTTTCATAGAAATATCTTTGAGTTCTATAAACGACCGAACCATCAGCTCCGGGGAACGGAAGACACCAATTATTCTCATGCTTGTGAATTAGTGACCTGTTGGGAATAAATACATATGACCAGTTGCCGCAGAGAAACTTGCACAGGTAGCAACCACCTCCACTATGCCTGCATATTATATTACCTCGCCGCAAGCTTAGGTTGTAATTTAGGCATAGATTCAGGATACAGCTTGCCCCTAAGTATTTTTAGCTGTCCCCAGTTCGATATCCCATGCACCATTGACTCCCAAGTACCATAATGGAGTGATGGTGAAAACAAATACTGTTTCGGACGAGAGCTCGTTAGGTATGACTCTATCGAGTTCACTGTACCTGAAATATACAGATTCCTATAGATGGCGCTAGTTAGTCTTATATCTCACATGTATACAGCTAGGATCAGTTATAAAACTTTTGTTTTATTAAATTAATCAATTCCTAGACTATGACCCTAAATGATTGTTTAAATAGTGACCTGACCACACATCACCTGATGTTAAGATAGATCGCTGTCCCTGAACATGTACGCATAATATCGGAGCGATCTCCATCCCGCAAACCATAAACAAATTACATTCCCATAGTATTATTGTATTATTTAACACAGACACCCCAAATTTCCTTAAAGCAAACCATAGACAATAACCCAACTCGGGTGTTGCCAACTCAAACCATCAACAATTATTTATTGTTGATGGCTATCAGTACACTGAAGAAAACATATAACAAAGTTAGTAGGTCCTATTTCTTTTATTTTCCAAAATATTTAATTGAAATATTAATTGTGATAAATTTATATTAACATCTTTTTGATGCTATTTCAAATTTAGATTTTTTTATTGAATAAGCCCAGCACATGACTACACTCCGTCTGATGTTAAGCTAGAGTGCGGTCCATGAGCACAGACAACTGTTACCACAGACAGCCAGCTTGAGGAGACGAATGTGCTCTACCATTTGGCCATTTGGTAGTTAAGACGTTTTGATATTTTATTTTTATATATGTACATCATTCCAGTGTAATTAAAAAGGAGACGTTTATTCTGCATTACTATATATATTTTTATTGTCTTTTATATATATAGATCAACAATATAATAATACAAATATGCAACTCACCTTTAAACTTTTGTTTGAGAAATACAACTCCCAAATCATTTGGTATACTGTCAAAGCCACAGGCGCTTATAATGTAGACGCCAGCATTACGAGCTTCCTCTGAATATTCCAATTGCATTCGTTCGATAAACTGAAATTAAAATCAATGCAACATATGAGATACTTAATCTGAGTATAGTTCATGAAAATGAAATGAAATGAAAATAGTTTATTAGCATAGACACTAAAGACGTGCACTTGCTCATCGTCAGACTCTATAATGGATTCGGAAAGGCTATGACGAGAAGAAGACCACAAGAAACTCGTCAATCACAGCCTGTACACAAATGTATTAACAACTAGCTGTACAATGCAAGTGTTGGTAAGCCACCAACTAAAATAAATTGATGAACATAGGCGATAGAATATTTTCAAAAACGTTAGGGATCCTTCAATTATGTAACTTAGGGTAAAAAAATACCAAAAAGAAATCATTAGATTGCGTACACTGCGGAAATTATTGACAATAGAACAGTGAAGTACTACAGTTTTATAGAGGACATCAATATCTACAAAAAAAGTCTGCGATACCATATATCTAACTATTACATCTTTAATATTGATAAAGTGACATACAATATTTTTGAATTTAAACCCACAAACCTCTGGTTCTCCGCTAATGTCAACATGATGTGTCTTCTTGGCAATACAAGCTTTGACAACGAGCTCTCCGTAGAGCCTGTAGGGACCACAACAGTTCACTACGACCTTAGCTTGACTGCACATGAACAAGAGTGACGAGTAGACACTCACATCTGCTATTATAACTTTTGTATCGGATAAATCTTCACCTGAAATTATTGTTTGTTATCGTTTGCAACAGCGCCCTCTGTGAGCAAGTGGCGGAAAGACTTTCGACCATAAGAAGTTAGTAGTTAGTAGTAGAAGTTAGTAATACTATTGTTACAAAGTGTTACCTCTGTTACAATATAGTACAGCCATTTTCATTTCACAAAATTATCCAATAATAATTTAAATTAGTGTACAGTTAGCATAAAAAAAGTTCCTACATCAACATGTTTTATGTTAAAAGAAATTATTTAAAATTATTATACTTATAATTCCTGCTACATTAGGTCGATGAAGGAAAATAATCTCCACCAACATTCAATAACTTGTCTCGACGCGTTTCGCCACTTCACGTGGCATCACCAGGATACGTGTGGTCACTTCGGCTTCGCTTCGATGACCTAATGTAGCGGGAATTATAAGCAAAATAATTTTGAATAATTTCCGTTAATATGGATTTCCGCAAAGTAACGCCTGAAACAACCAATGTTTTATGTTGACTGTACAAGATATTTACAAATACCTTATAGTTTATCACTCACCAATTTTAGCAGATACTTCACTGAGTACATCCCTTATTTTCACATGGTTTCTACCAGCTACTGCCCATGTGAAAGGTGTACTCCGACACAACCTCACCGCTTCAGCTATGGCATGTTTCCCCGTGAAGCCGGTAGCACCAAATATTATCAAGTCCAATCTAGACATCTGAAGAAAGAACGTTAATTTAAAACTATGATTTCCAGCACAATAGTTTGTACTTTAACTATGTTTGTAAGTATTTTCTTAATAAAATATATCTTTCTTTCTTTAATGCTCGCATTTTGGTTAATTTTGACCCACAGCCAAAAAAGGTTGCCAACCCCTGGTCCACACAGTAATGACTTTTGTTTCTACATGAAATCAACCATCAGTCCAATAAAGTAATTTTAAAGAGTAGCTTGTGTGTAAATTTCTAGTCAATACATATAGTTTGCTTTGCTTTTTTTATTATTATTATTATATTTAATTTTAAATCTGTATTATATATTCATTATCCATTACACCACACGTTAAACATTAAAAATATTACAACTACCCACTTAAATACAAAAACACGTGTCGTATATAAAATTCAATTGTTTTTTTGCAGCGGTAAGTTAATTATTTGAATGAAGGTCATTGCAAATATTAATAGAACGATAAATAATGATTATCATTTAAGCTGGTACACTGTACAGGGCAAAGTTTTATCCAAAGATAAGCCAATATAACTAATAACAGACATTTAAAGACAAAACAAATCATTTATTGAAATATTTAAAATACAATAAAAATTTAAGCGTAGTTGATATTAGTAATTTGCATAATCATAAAAAATATACCGTATTCCTGTTTAAATATTATATGTATAACTATATTATCATTATAGTATAAAGTATAAATAAAATATTATATACAGTATTAATTTATAGTAAAAAATAAAGATTTTGTAAAATACCTCGCAAATCCCGCGATTCTGCAAAGCCGGCAAAAATTAATTGACGAATACGCCAATCTTATCAAATATGTCAAATCATATTCGTTTAGAAATTTGTCGCTAACTATTTGTTTATTATTAGAGTACAGGTACAAATAATAAATATAAATAGTAGCTATAAATAAATTGAGTATTGATTTTTTAAATTTCTTTTATTCTAAAGAATATTAATAATACAAAATTAACATGATATTTCTAATCAGTATTCTTTTGACAGATTCTGCCGGGTTTTGGTTTGCGTACGTGTGGGCGATTCGATACTCGGCAGGGGTTTTTACTTTTTAGGTTTTCCTGGTAGCTTGTAATTTCTGAAATGGAGTTAAGCGAGAAAATTTTAAGCTATTTAGATAAATATGATGAAGCGTCAACGTTAAAATTAGTTACTGAATTTAATGAGGAGCACCAAAAGATCGTTGGTGCCATGAAAAGTTGCGAAGCACTTGAAATGGTTATTTCTGAGCCAGCAAAACATAGTTATTGCGAACTTACGCCAGAAGGGCTACATCAAGCTAAGAATGGTAGCTATGAATTTGCGTTATACAACAGCATTCCTCCGGAAGGAATTCTACAATCTGTATTATTGAAGGTTAGGATCAGGTTATTGTGATAATAATAACAATATATATTTATTTTTCGTATGATTATGAGTAAATATTTTCAGAAAGACCCTAATGCAAAAGTGGGTTTCAATAAAGCCATGGCCTCGGATTGGATTATGATAGACAAATCTGATGGTACACCATTAATTAAACAGAAAGTCGCGTCAGTTGCTGATGTTACTCAGGAAAATTTGCTTAGCATTTTGAACGGGGAGATGGTACTCAGTGATGCTCTGAAAAAGGAATATAAGAAACGAAGATTGTTGCAAGAGGTAATTCTTCTTTATGTAATTAACCAATGTATATAAAGTAGCTGTCAAACTAAAAACAATTGAAGAAGAAATTATTTAAAATTATTTTGCTTATAATTCCCGCTACATTAGGTCGATTAAGGAAAATAACCTCCACCAACAATGCAAAATGTTGGTGCCAATATGAAATATTACATTGACTATTTCCTTCTCAGGTACAAAAGACAAGTTTTATCATTAGGAAAGGGCCAAAATTCGCGCTCACAATACAGAAGTCTGAAACCGAACTCACGATTGACATGATACTGACAGGGTCATGGAAGAGCATGAGCTTTAAGTCTTATAACTTCAATGCATTGGGTTCGTATTAGATACACATTAGGATGACAGTGTTTTCAGATTATACATCAGCATTAAAAATTGTTTGTGATAATTTATTTCATTTCCATTTATATGTAATTTATAATTAAAAGATTCCTATTGGCAGTGGCGGCCTTACCCATTGTGAGGCCACGGGCAGCAGGTCTTTGCGAGGCCCTTTATCCTTCGTGAAAAGTATGTGTGCAAAAGTATATCTGGTTGTTTGGTTTACACATTACACATATTCAGTTCTTCGTACAATTCATGTCCATCAATATCACATTGTATATATTCTATATAACCATATTTTTTTTAAATTTGCTTGGGTTGTTGCGCGAGGCCCTGGGCGACTGCCCCATTCGCCACCCCCTAAGGCCGCCACTGCCTATTGGAACACCTGACAAAATACAATTATACTTAATGATACAATAATATGCAGCAACTGTAATAGTGTCTTGTTCACTTCAATAGATATTATAGATGTATAGATACTGGATGTCATTTGTTTTTATTAACTACTAGTTTTGAACCTGATTGTAATTAGGTTTTATCACAAGGGTCTAGATCACTCTAGTTAGAAGAGGTCAGTAGAAAAGTAAATTAGTGTGACTGAGATGATTGTGTGTATGTTGGTGTGCTTATATATTTAGGTACTAGCTTTATTTACATTCATTGTATTACATTTTCAAAGTACCTACTGATATTATTTTGTAGTTTATGATTGGAGAGTTTCTTATGATTTCTTCCCATTATAAGCCTTTCAGAAATGAGTATTTTTGATTTTGATTAAAATTGTTTTAATTTATATATTTGCTCATTGACAGGAACAAAACCAGAAAGCGGTTATCTCCATCCGCTAATGCAAGTGTTAAGAGAATTCCGTGAGATATTCCTCGAAATGGGTTTTGCCGAGATGCCCACCAATAGATATGTTGAGAGTTCGTTCTGGAACTTTGATGCACTGTTTCAACCACAACAGCATCCCGCTAGAGACGCTCATGACACGTTCTTTGTGTCTGATCCAGCGGTGACTGACAATTTGCCTGTGGATTATGTGAATAGAGTGAAGAAGGTGCATAGTGAAGGTGGTTATGGATCCCAGGTGGTTATCACACATGTTTATTTATTTATTAAGCCTACCTACAAAATTATATCAATACAATATATTATAAAAAGGTCATCTTCTGGGGGGCTACTCAGGCATATCCGAAGTTTCGTGATACGGCCGTCACCTCTGTAGCTTACATGAATTTTGACATATAAGCCCATAAAAATTCCTGTCAAATATCTGTAAAATAAGCATTGAGTGGCTTATCCGTCGCTGTCAAATCCGTAATTTCGTGAATGATTATGTAAGTGTTCTTGAGTAGGAAACGTCCATATTTTTGTCCGAAGTGTGCCTGAGTAGTCCCCCTGTTACAAACCAAATGAAATTTTAATTATAGGATAGGATATACAATAGGCATGTGGACAGATTTTGAAATTGCCTTCTATAATGCAGGTACTTGTCTAATATTATCGAAAAACACAATGTTTCAGTAATAAACTAAGTATATTACTTAAATAATATATGTCATTATTTCATCATTTTTTTAATACTGTCCACACGCGTATTAATTCATTCATTAACAATAATCATAAACTAATGTCAAAATAATGCTAGTAAAAAAATTAAATAAATTGGTTTGAATCACTAATATAGCATAATCTAATGAAATAAAACTATTTCTTTTTAAATTTATATGTATAGCTTAACACAAATAAGAAAAAGGATTGGGGTATAGTACAGTTGACAATGTTCAAATGGATACAGATTGGACGTTGGACTGGAAGAATTATTAGAAAGAGATAACTATATTCTTATCGTGTTGAAGTTGAGGCATGCGTGAAAGGGATGCAGATATCTCTTTTGACATTCATGACTCCACGGTCATTTCTCTTTCTATCGCTATATGATGTGTATTTATGAATTCAGGGCTACAGATATCCGTGGAAGTTGGAAGAGGCTCAGAAGAATGTCTTGCGCACGCATACAACTGCTGTCAGCGCCAGAATGCTATACCAGTTGGCACAGCACAAGACGTTTACAGCACAGAAATATTTTAGCATTGACACGGTAATTATTCAGTTATCCCAGTTTACAGTTTCTTGGTGAATTTGGTGGAATGTCACTGTATACACACAATGTAACTAAACTAAGACAAAACATCTAAGGCTGAAACAATATCGACTTTTTTTAAAAATAATAATATGTCATATGGGCAGCTTGGAAGTAGCTAGGATAACGAGAGGGGTGTGCCCTGTCAATTTGGACAGAGCACATTCGTCTCCTCAAGCCGGCATAGTGGAGTCTGTCTGTGGTAACAGTTGTCTATGCTCATGGACCGCACTCTAGCTTAACATCAGGCGGAGTGTGGCCATATGCTGGGCTAATATAAAAAAAACGTGATATTAATCAAAATAAAAAATTTTTTTTTGCATAGGCCCTTCTAGCATATAACGAGAAGAAATCTGTACAATATAATGTTAGCATTAGTAGTCAAGTACATTTTTGCTTAGCTTTAACGGTAATCAAATCCAGGATCCCTGTGTAATAATAAGACTGGCGTGCTGAGTCTTATATGTTCGTGATGATACCCATATCAGTGTAACTGGTGACATACACATATAGTATTTAAAATTATTTTGCTTATAATTCCTTCTACATTAGGCCGATGGAAAATAACCTCCACCAACATTCAATAACTTGTCTCGACGCGTTTCGCCGCTTCACGTGGCATCATCAGGATACGCGTCGAGACAAGTTATTGAATGTTAGTGGAGGTTAATTTCCTTCATCGACCTAATGTAGCGGGAATTATGAGCAAAATAATTTCCTTTAATATGGATTTCCGCAAAGTAACGCCTGAAACAACCAATTATACATATATATTATTATAGGTATTCCGAAACGAGTCACTGGATGCGACTCACCTGGCCGAATTCCATCAAGTAGAGGGCGTTGTTGCAGACTACGCCTTGGGGCTGTCGGACCTCATTTCAGTACTCGATACCTTCTTCAAGAGACTCGGTTTCAATAAATTACAATTTAAACCAGCTTACAATCCTTATACAGAACCTAGCATGGAGATATTCGCCTATCATGAAGGTAATCTGTGGGCTTATCACGAATTTTAGTCTGGCTTTCGAATCGAGCTATCGCAAATAAAACGGATCCGTTAGCAATCGGGATCATGAATTTTTACTAACGACTAACGAGCGCCAGCAATCTATCAAATAAACGAAAGATCGAGACGTTCGATCTTTCGAAAAAGTATCTAAAATATTGTAGTTCCAAATCTGCACGCGGTGGCGCTGCTAAAATTTCCATACAAATCGTGTGAAGCGAACTCGGTTCGAAAGCCAGACTAAAATTCGTGATAAGCCCACTGGTCTTATGTAATTCTGTTTTATATAACCAAAGCTTGATGTACCAGATCAACAGGATAATTGTCAATCATCAGCTTGCTTGCTATTCTTATCCAGAAATAACACTTAAGCATAGTTTAAACTGATCACCTGATCGTTACTTAAATGCATTTTATGCAGTAAATCTTTAAACACAGTAACCACTAGACCAGAGGTAGGCAACGCGGCGCCCCCGATCGTTTTTCAATGCGCCCTCGCTGGACTAATGTAAATGTATGATAGCAAGAGCGATTTACTTACTCTTGTCAACGGCGATATACAAAAAGTAGTCAGTTGAGTTTAGAATAGGCATGTTGACAGATTTTTAAAATATGCGCCCTCGGTGATTTTCAAATTTAGTATTGCGCCCTTAAGGACAAACTGGTTGCCGACCCCTGCATTAGACAGTAATCAAAATAAAATATGTTGCATATATTTATACATCTAATATCTAGTTTAAACATTAATAAGAAACGATTTCTTATAAATGCGTGTAACAGAACCTAATGACAGCTAGGTGACAGTAGACAATTGCAATCGATTATTATCATTAGTCAAAAACACGTCAACAATTTTTCAAACTTGTGATTGGTCTATTTTTTTTCATACTGGTTTTGAACTCTACTCAGAGAATTTATGCTTGAACGTAATTTCTGAATTAAAGCCTTGCTATTGAGATATTTAAATATTAATATATTTTTCAGGCTTAGGGAAATGGATAGAAATAGGAAACTCTGGTGTGTTCAGACCTGAAATGTTACTCCCAATGGGTTTGCCGGAGGATGTTAACGTGATCGCGTGGGGATTGTCTTTAGAGAGGCCTACCATGATCAAATATGGTATCAATAATATTAGAGACCTGGTTGGGCACAAGGTCGACCTGCACATGGTCATGAACAGCCCTCTGTGCAGGCTAGACAAATGAATGTATTTATTATTAGGGTAAGCAGAGATTGTGAATAGTAAATGAAGCTTCAATTTTAATTAAAAAATGTATTTTATTTATTAAGTAGACAAATAGATTATTGATAAATTAATAAACATATTTAGAGCGACCGTGGCCTAGTGTTCGAATCTCTCAAAAATTAAGCTGGTATCAATGTAACTTTGTTATATGTACTTTGGTCGCTTAATGCCTATAGTACAATAATATAGGCACACAAAGTGGTAGGCAGACTGATAATGGCATTGGTCTAGTATGCATATTATTTCATACATACTGTCATGTTAGCACATTGTTGACTGTATTATATAATTTATGTAAGTAGACAATGCCAGTATACAGCAACTAAATTAAATTGATAATTAATAAATTTATATTTGTATTGACGAGTAAAAGCGCTCTATTGGAACCCATTTACTAAAAGTAAATAAATAATTAAATATTTCAATATATTAACACGTTAAGCGCCACGATAACATCAGAAAAATTCTCACATGGGCCATGGTAAAATTATTTATTGTTCCTGATAGGCCAAGCTTTCGAAACATAATGCAAATGTCGGACATCTGTGATTGACGTGGCCTTCTACCAAATCGCGTACGTCATATATGTCTGACATGGCTCATGTAGAACTTCTTAGCGTCAGACACATATGACTGACATGGGAATTAACGTGTTAATATGGACTTTTGTATAATATAATAGTTCGTCCCAATATAAATTTTATAACCTAGCATTATCCTTATTGCTTTTAAACCATTGGACAGTGTCATTTATTGCTTCATTAAATGGAGTGAATTCAAAATGCGGATTCAAAGACCTAAGCTTGTTGTTAGATGCAGTCTTCTTGTATTGCCCGTCTGGTTTGCTGGTATCATATACGAGTAGACCGGAGTATCCGTGCGCTTGCTTTATTGCTTCGGCTAATTGAGATATTGTCATCTCATCTTTTTCATCAACTGAAATAGAGTTTTTCATTTAACACTAGATTTACCAGATCAGTCAAAATGACCGGTCTTGCAAGATCAAATTAAAATTCCTATTGCATCAATCATTTTCTTTAATTCATCTAATCTTCTTTAATTTATAACGGAAGAATTAGTTTTATGAATTTTATATTATTATTTATATATTTGTAACAAATATATACTTTTTTGGTTTTGGTAGAAATAGGTATATTTAAGCTGGCAAATCTAGTGTTAAAATAAAATAATAATAATATAAAAACAGATGCGATTTTTCAAACCTACCCGTAATTATAAAATTAAAATATATATTTTTTTAAATTACATTTTATATTAATTTAAGTTAAATTTAGAAATATCAAACCAACACTGGTTTTTGGCGCCAAGGCAACAAATTGTAATATTTAATTAAAAATAAACGTTCTATTTATTATTATTATTATTTCAATATAACTGACACGCCTAACCTAACGTAAAAACTGATATCTTTAATTACAAATTAGTAATAAAAAAGTTATTATACAAAACAACAAATTAACCATGATGATTCCACCTAACCCTTTTAACCCCTACAAATTACGAATGTAAAAATTCATCCCTTAATATGACTGATGTGTATGTCGTAATTAGGGAAATAAAAGTCCTTGAGTGAATTCATTTATCTAGCCTGTTAACGACTACCAGACAATGGGGGTAGTCACCTACCATTATACAATTCATGACGTTTACATAACATACATATATAACAATGACTTGTTAAAATAATACTGCGAAGGCAAGTCCATATAAAAGATACTAAAATTTAGATCAAGAAGTATGTGTCTACATCAGCCATTCCCAGAGTGTGTTCCGCGGAACCCTAGGGCTAAAATACTGCAAAAAATACCTAAGGGAGATTATAAGGTTACATCTAAATATTACATTACAATATGATTATTCATAAATACATATAAATCAGTTTTTTATAATTATATGAAGGCTTTTTCCTTCGCCAAAAAAGTTTGAGAACCGCCGTTCTACAAACTAACACTTACCGGATAATATAATAGGTTCTACACTACTATAGTTATATAACACCCATAGGAACAGTTTGGCTAAATCCATTGAATATATAAACTGCCTTAAAGGCTTCCCACTTCCACTTACTGTAAATGTCTTGTCACCTGAAACTCACAAACATCTAATTAAACATACACCTATCCCCCGATTTACACGGTAGATACGTTCCTGAGAAAAACGTGTAAATCGAAAAGCTTGCAGAAAATGCATAATTTTACTATTTAACAGTTGTGATTTATTTCAATATTTTTAGGTGTACACAGAAATAAAAATAAAATGCATTGACAGGTTAAAATATGTAATATATTATTACTGTCATTCTTTTTTTCGGAATCGAAGGTTCGAATTCACTTTCATCACTCGAAGTTATTTGTGCCGATTCGATGTTTGAAGCAGAAATATTTACATGTGTACACAGCGCACGTGTTCAATCACAGTAGCATTTAGTAGAGTGCGATAAAAACAAAAAAAAACTTATTTGGGAAAACGTGTAAAACAAGTACCGTGTAAATCGGGGGATAGGTGTATTCAGAAATAGCACTTGAGGGTAGTTTGAACTGTGATCGCCTGATCATTACTTAAATGTATTTTATTCAATTTTATGCAGTAATAATTATTTACTAACAAATAATAAATCTTTAAACATTCCAATTATTAGACAGTAATCAAAATAAAATAGTAACATATCACATATACTGTTATATATCAAACTAGTTTAAACATTAATACGCATTTTTTTCGTTTCTGGATCATTTATATATTAATAAGTAACGATTAAAACGATTTCTTATAAATGACAGCTAGGTGACAGTAGACAGTTGCAATGGATTATTATCATTGGTCAAAAATCACGTTTACAGTTTTCAAGCGTGTGATTGGCCTATTTCATTTCGTACGATTGACATTTGAAGTTTTGAACTCTACTCAAAGAATCTATGCTTGGAGTCTACATTAAAAGCGAACACTACTATAATGGCCTCACGTGATATATGTTTCAAAATTCCTCTTTTATGCTAATTTTCATGCTCCAAGTACCTACCAATTGCGATGGCTTTATCCATTCTCCTAATAAGCGCTGGTACAACGTGACTTGACTCCAGACTGAAGTTGTCATGAGGACCAAACACGTTGCATGGTATTACGGATGTGAACATGCAACCATGCTGCTCGTTATATGCCCTGAAAATATATACTTAAAGGAAATTATTTAAAATTATCTTGCTTATAATTCCCGCTACATTAGGCCGATAGAAAATAACCTCCACCAACATGCAATGACTTGTCTCGACGCGTGGTATCATCAGGATACGTAAAGTGGTGAAACACGTCGAGACAAGTCATTGCATGTTGGTTTAGTTAGTTAGCAAGTTACTAGGGATAGATAGATAGATAAACAATCACGGTGTCATGAACGACAAATGCGATATCTGCATCCCTTTCACACACGCCTCAACTTCGACACGTGAGAATATAGTTATCCCTTTCTAATGATTCTTTCTTCCAGTCCAAAGTCCAATATGTGTGAATAGTGAGTGTTCTTACCTATTCAAAATATCAATCATTCTTTTAGCATAACTGTATCCATAATTAGATGAATGTGGTGGACCATTGTGTACCTGGAAATCAACATATGTATAAAGCGTTGGCATATATAGCAAAACAAAGGATTCTTATCACAGGTACAGCTTGTTCTGAAGACTACAGTTGGTGTTTATGGAGAAGATTGGTCTGCTGGAGGAAATTAAGATACTTGGTGTATAGAAAAGGTTGACAATTTTACAACCCTTGTTACAGTATAGATTAAAATATGCCTTTGTGACTAATCATTTATTTATTTATTAGTTCAGATTACAGCTATCAGCGAAACCTAAATAAAGATATGGACTACAGTTAATAATACTAAACTATTTTTTTAAATTTATTTATATATTTAGTAAATGGGCTCCAATAGAGCGATTTTACTCGTCAATACATATATAAATATAAATGAAATAAATTTATTAATTTAATAATTATCAATTTGATTTAGCTGCTGTATACTGGCATTGTCCACTTACATACTAATGTCATAATAATATATAATAAATCTACTATGACGTAGAAGAATAGCTGCTGTATAGGGGCATTGTCATCCTATTGTATAACATACCTAAGGGTAAACAAAAAATGACATAGATTATGTCCAAGCTTTATTATCAGTAAGATGTTCATCTAACGTGTAAAGCCGAGTCTCCTGCTCCTGTTTCTTCGAAACATTACACAAAAACATTGAAACATTGGGGTGTGGCCGTACACAATGTTTTTGCTTTCCGTCGACCACGGAAAACAAAAAACATTGTGTATGAATACAAAAATGTTTCGATGTTTTTGTCTAATGTTTCAAAGAAACAGGAGCAGGAGACTCGGCTTAATATGAATACTAGTTAGAACTTACATGATTACAAAATTCGAAATCAAATATGCAGCTAATTGGTTTATTATAAGATGAGAAATTGTGATTAAAACCACAACAAACTCACACTTACCATAGTTTCGTCGATAGGATATGTTGTTTTGTCAGGAAATATGCACGTGGAGAGACACGAGATGACTTTCTTCACGTTATGTTTGTAACTTGCATACAGTACATTTTCGTTAATAGACAAGTTATCACGCTGAAATATATGAAATAGACCTTTTAGTAATATAAAAAAAATTAAGACATTCAGATCTAGGTGTTCAGGTCCTGAGGGGCTACTCAGGCGCACAAACTTTGGACGAAAATGCACACTTAAGAATCCATGATCATTCGCGAAATTACGAATTTGACACGACAGATAGGCTACTCAATGCTTATTTTATGAATATTTGACAGGACTTTTTATGGACTTTATCAAAATTCACGTAAGTTACAGAGATGACAGTCGTATCACGAAACTTCGGATATGCCTGAGTAGCCCCCTGATGTCATAGCACATGGTATCTCAGTTTGACGTCAGAGCATTGCATATAAATTATATATTTTTTAAATCAAAAGTCCAATAAAAAAAAAGGATAGTAATGTCTTAAGCTATCATGAACATTATTTAAATAAATTACTTTTTGTAAAATATTTTATGTTTTTGTATTCTTGTCCTGTACTAGGGCATTGCAAGTAATAGATAAGGTGTGTATTTATTTGAAAAAGAATTTGTAAGTGCTTTTATCTATCTATCTAAAAAAATAAAACATTAAATAAAATAATACGTGTTCTTTTGTACCAGCAGCTGAAGGTGTTATTAAATAAAGACAAGGTTCTCGTGACCAGAGGCGGCTCGTCAAAGAACGGTGAGATTCACTTATATACTAAAATTACAGAAGTAATCTATATTTCTTCATAATACATACTATCCTTACATTACATTCATTCTATTCTACTATGCCTATACAATAGTATATTATATTACCTATTTTACGCAGCTGTAATTGTAATTTTCGTGTTGCACTGCATCATTTTAGATTCTGCTTATTGAACTTGTTTATACTGCTTAAAAAAATTACAAGGCGAACACTATTAAATTTAACTGTTATTGTTTTAGGTCTAAGGTTTAGTTAACTATTATATTTTATTGCAGCCATTCTCAAAGTGGTGTTCCGCGGAACCGTAGGGCTAAAATACTGCAAAAAATACCTACCAAAGGGAGATTATAAGGTTACATCTAAATATTCCAACTAAATATTACATTGCAATATGATTATTCATAAATACATATAAATCAGTTTTTTATAATTATATTAAGGCTTTTTCCTTCGCCAAAAAAGTTTGACAACCACTGTTTTATTGTTATTATCGAAGGTGTTATGATTTCAAACTAATGATCTTAAGTCTAATATTACATCCCGTTGACATAACATAACTCTAGCTTACAAGGGCTTTTAACTATTAAGTTAAAAGTGGTATTACATACCAAAAAATCCAAATTATGTGCCATATTATGAAATAAACCACCGACCATGGCAGCAAGATGTATCACATAGGTGGGTTTATATTTCTCAAACAATGCATCCGTCTGAGACTTGATCCTGTGAAATAATTTGTATGACTTCACACATGCATTCATCATTTCGAAAAAAGAATAAGAGAAATTTAAAAAAAGAATACAAATTAAATTTTGAAAAAAGAAAAATTTATCAACTAATGTTTGCAGGAAGTATTACTGCAAAACACGCTTTATTAATTAATATTTACACGGATATAAAAAAGTAACATTACGATAATTAGCGTAATTAATTACGATAATTAATTAGTATGTTCTACAAAGATGTATATTGGTTTAAGTTACAAACCTAAGATCACCATCTTTGGACCCACAAAAGATCCAATTCTCATTATTATGCTTGCCGGCCTTTTGCTTTTCTTCCACCAAGCTCTTTATAGCTTGACCAACTAATCCAGAACCCCCTGTTACCAGTACAACATTCTGTTCATCCATCTGATAACAAATTAATTCTGAAAGATATACAAAAGATTGAGTACTTACTAACATCTTAATATACCTACTATCTTTTATCAGTATGTAGTACATACAGTAAGAATAATGTTTATATTTTATTACAATAGTTATCAGTACATAATGCGATTTAGCATAGAACTTTGTGATAATAAAGCAACAGCGAAGTGCCAATAAATCCAAGTACCTTGTTATATTTACTTGAGCAACAAAATATAATAATTTACTTAAATAGATTTATAATTCACAACCTCAACAGGAAAATATAAACCGACATAAACCACGTACGGCAATAGACAACACTGTATTTTATCTAGTTGTAGTTCCATTTTAAGGCAAAGGGTCGAGCTTATTTTATCTAGTTTTATTAATATATATATTTTTAGTTTTCTTAGCTTAATTTCTAGCACCGAAATTATTAATTTATCTAACGTTGAATAGTTCGACGTCAAAGAAAATATCACTCAGAGTAAATGTTACTTTTTTCAAAAAAATATTATTCTATGTCGTTTACATTTTTGATTAGATTGAAAACAATAATTTTAATAACATATACAAATGTCGTGACCTACTCGTTATTATGAAAATATTTTTTCGTTTATTTCGATATTCTAAAAGAAACATTTGAGACTGTAGTGGAATAAAATGATAAATTGTTTTGTAAAATGTTATTTTTAGTTTATATACTAGAATTTATTAATATTTTAATTTTAGCTATATCATATTTCTGAGATCTCATACTTATTATTTTATTTTCTAAATTCAACTTGGCAACTTATATTAAATTAAAAAGTATATTTCTTGTCTATGCAAAAATACTCGTTTCTAATTGGTTAATATTTCGCAGTATAGCATTTCTCTCGAAACGCCAAATTGCGTTTTCAAACCAAAATGGAGGATTTGTCGGTCGAGGTGTACGGTGAAAATGGTGCTTATTATAAGGTCCGTAAATTATGAAGTACGCATTTATTCAGACCAAAGAAGTGCTTTAGTATTGATGATCGCATATGTTGTTATTTTGTGTGGTTTGTGCCGGGATTCATCTTATACTTGCAAAAATATTTTTCCGGGAAGATGATCGCGGCTGGAATGGACGCCATGTCCGTCTGACAGGGCGTGATTTTTCCATGTGCTGAAACACCATCGCGCTTGTATTTTTAGATCCGATTGCTAAATAAAATAAAGGCCAATGATCCCGCGTACGAAACTTGTAGAAATTTTGAAACTATGACCTACATAAACGGTCCCATTTTTAGCACGATACCGAATAGTTTTCATAGTTGTAGTGAAATTATTTTATATTTCTAGGCCATTATCACCGACGTGATCGACGATGAAGTGCTTGTGGCATTTGAAAATGAGTGAGTATAATATGTTATGATGTTATTGTAATTGGCATCGTAATATTGACACTGTGTGTGTTTGTCTGCAGCTGGCAGCCGGAGTCGAAATTCCCCTTTTCCCAAGTGTTCCTTCCTCCAAAGGACACTGGGAAGCACATTGAGTTTGTGGAAAGCCAAGAGGTTGAGGTATATGCAAGGTCTAATGAGAAAGAAGCATGTGGCTGGTGGACCGCCAACATCAAGGTATTGTGTTACAATGTTGCTTGCTAGATTCTCCACTTGAACTTAACACGCCATAAATGCAATCGTAATATAATATTATAAATACATATTAGGGATTACACAATGTAAATAGGTTACATTTTTATTATATTGATCATTAGTTTTTATTTTGTATCTTATGATCTATTTTGAGATTGCTGGAATATCAGATGACTGGAAATTACTCATGCTTTTAATGGCATCCGAATGTATTTTATTAAAATTAACGTTTTTAATTATTCTTAAATAATACTTGTGTGTTTATTTATTTGTTTTCTTTTTGTTATGAAAATTCTTTTTTTTTTTCATATCAAACATTGTATTGCATAACATTCGTTTTGATTGATTAAAGAAATTTGATGAATATTTTTTATCTATTATGATCTTGTTTTTGTAACGAAATATGTTTGTGTAATTTTTTTTCTACAATATCACAAAGAATTTTAATTTGCAAATAATAAAAAAAACTAATTTATTTATTTTTACATATAAATTATTTCAAATTGTCATATTGATATAAATAAAGATTAATAAGCAATAAGAATTTAAACCTACCTTCATTGTAATTTAAAAAAAAATAAGTGTAAAAAAAACAATTGAAATGTCAAATTAAAACAGTAGAGTGGATATCATAATAGGTTGCAAATATTGTAAATTAATTATACATTAAACATACAAATACTGTATCTATTCACTGTAAGGTAAAAAACAGCTTGCAAGGGTCACCTCATTGGCCAAGATTGTATTTTTTGATTATAATCTAAAGTTCGCACTATGAGGTTTCAATATGAAGATATGAATACTTAGTAATGTGCATTTGGGGTTTTAGAGCATATAGAAATCGGTAGGTGCCTGGACTATGTCCTAGATCAGCAATTCTCAAACTTTTTTGGTGAAGGAAAAAGCCTTAATATAATTATAAAAAACTTTATATGTATTTATGAATAATCATATTGCAATGTAATATTTAGTTGGAATATTTAGATGTAACCTTATTATCTACCTTTGGTAGGTATTTTTTGCAGTATTTTAGCCCTAGGGTTCCGCGGAACACACTTTGAGAATGGCTGTCCTAGATGCTGATGCTTTCAAACATTAGCTAGTAAATAATATAAATGTGTTCATGTAAACAAACAATGAATCATGCCCTTATCTTTAAACAATGAACTACATTTGACAACAGTTGAAATAATACTAAAAGTTCTGTTCATATACTTTTAAAGTCAGATGTTGTTTTAATTTTAATAGGAATTCAATATTTGGGTTTTTTTTATCATGGGTGGGTTGAGAGTGTATTTATTTATTTGTACATACACAATAAACAATGTTAACACACCCTCACGTTTATTTTATACATTAAAACTAATACTATAATATAAACTAATATGGATGCCAGTCTGTTGCTCACAAATTTCGAACACTATGAGAAAGCCAAATGCAAAATAAATTTGAGCGCCTTAGGTTTCAAGTAGAATAAAAGGTTACGCTTTTGTTGAGAACCCCAGGATTTACTAAATGTGAAAATGTAAAAAATTTTTTTTCATATTGTGCCAATTTTTTTTAAAAAAGACAGGTTTATAACCGCTACTGAAGCCGTCTACTTATATAGAGCTGACTCTAACCTAACCTTTTCGTTATTCGTACAATTTTGGGGTCTTCACAATAACAGTGACATTTTCATGTAGATTGCTTTTATCTGACAAGACATCAGTTCTATAGCGCTTTACCTAAATCTACAAAACTTAAAATTAAGCCGCTGACGAACCATCTTGTAGAAATCCCAACACACATCTGATGTCCAGTTCAGCCAGAATGGTCTGCACTAAACCGACATCCAGCCCGCAGACTCTGTGCTTTCTCACCAGCACCTCCCTCTCCTTTTGACTTCGCAAACACTCCGTTAACAATAAATGTGAATCTTGAATAATAATGACAACTTTCCATGGAAGTAGCACTCTTATCTGGTCAATCTAGTATGCTAGAGGATTTATATAATGAAATATATTTATTTTTAATATATAGTCATTCAACAGTTGAGTTATTTCTGCATATAGGCGGGATTGATTAGGATCCTTGATGCATTCTTTCTCACTCATATGATCTAATAAACTTTCATTTTTAATTGCAATAAGTGTCTTGTTAATGATAGTGTCTTCATAACTTATTGACCAAAAAATAAACCAGGACCCCCATTAAACTAAGAATACGGGGGAGTTCCCCGCAAGTTTCAAACAGAACG
The DNA here is from genome assembly GCA_028551675.1 of Tineola bisselliella. NCBI lineage: Eukaryota > Metazoa > Arthropoda > Insecta > Lepidoptera > Tineidae > Tineola > Tineola bisselliella. The sequence goes on along the minus strand of JAPWLS010000518.1, from coordinate 17,295 downwards.
TTCGAGACTTGTTGGGAATTCCCCTGTATTTTTTAAATGAAATCGCGTTCCTGGAATCTGGTTTATTTATATTTCGAATGTGTGAATAATTTTTCACTAGTTCAATTTATAGTTTGTGTGCCAGTGTCTGGGCACTGCTCCGTCTTGCTTCTTAGTAGCTAATGTGTGTTAAGTATTTATTTGAATGAGATAGGTAGGTGATGTGGTAATGTATGCTTTCAGATGATGCGCGGCGAGTTCCTCGTGATAGAGTATTTAGAATGGGACAATTGTTATACGGAAATAGTGCCAAAGGACCGGTTACGGCTCAAGACAGCCAAGCAGCCTATTGACAAAAATACCTTTCATAAGTTTGAGATTACTGTGCCGCCGGAGGCTAAGGAATAGTAAGTGGTTGACTGATGAAAATTATTCACGTCCTTTATTTAAAAATGAAAAAGTAATAAAAACCCTAAATTGTCGAAAACTGAAGACTGGATCATTTTTTTTTTAGTTTACAATTTTCAGTAAGCTGGTTCGTGATGCATTTATGTCTTTTGTTATATTCCCTAGTTTTGGTGTTCTTGAGATTTCGTTTATATATTAAATTATAATTAACAGTAAGACTTTCAACGGTCTTACACGTGGGACTCATCACTTGAGTCAAATGAATATGACATAAATCAATTAATATTTTTTTAAATCTAATTGGTGTAAAGTTTTGCTCGGAGATGTCTTATAAGATTTTAATAAATAACACGATATATCTTAAATAGGTATCAAAAATCAGTCAGCACAAATGGACTTTTCCATATTATTTGATTAATCGATCCACTGCAGCTTTAGGTATTTACATAATAATCTATTGAACTTTATGTTTGCTAATCTGCGTTCGTTGTGTTTGTGTGCAGCGCGAAAGTAGAGAACGCCCACAAGGAGTTCCAGCGCGCGATAGGAGCCTCCTCGGTGTGGTATGTCCCTGAGCGCGGGGTGCTCGGAGTCTTGTCCAGATCTGAAAGCGCCGCTAAACGGGCCGTGTTACTGCAAGAGATGCATTTCAGGTATGTAGTGCATTGTCTGACATTATTATATTACATTGAGGTACGTTTTGAATTTAATGAATTTATTTAGTGTCTATATTGGTTATTAATAAATAGCGTGCCTGTCTAGCGTCTTGGTTAATTTATTTTATTTATTTATTTATTATTCAGTAATATAACAAATATGATTTTCTATGGTCCCACACTAGGCAATGCCTGTCACGTGGGACCCAAAATTGTGAACTGGGTTTATACGCTTTATATTAGTTTAAAATAATATGAAATGTAATAATACGCCTTGAATTGTTAATATAGGTACATTTTATTTTAAAATTATAGGTACCTATAATTTGAAATTTTTGTATCTCTCCTTGGTGGTAGAAATTGTAGAAATTAACTTGCAAAATAGCACACACATACAATTGTGACAAATTATTTGTTATAATATTGTATGATATTTTACTATAATTGTATTGTATTGGTTGGTGCTAATATTATAACAACAGGAGGGCACAGGGCCGCATGTCTTCAAGTTTAGATTTCGCACGGTAGTAATCACCTCTCCAACAAGAGTTAGTTCAAATAGAAGCTTAGAAGAAAAATCATCCGGAATATCATATTGTAGCGAGAATTGCTTTCTGTTACAGGAACCTCACTCAGAAGTTATATTTATTAAAAAAAACAGAGGAGGCTGCAAAGCAATTGGAGTCCACGAAAATACACAGTCAGAGCGGGTGAGTGTGTTTGTGCATTTGTTTTTTGTTTACTTTTAGTAATTGAGCTCCAATAGAGCGCTTTTACTCATCAGTACAGATACAAATATAAATTTAATAATCATCAATTTGATTTAGCTGCTATATAGGGGCATTGTCATCCTATTGTATACCTAAGGGTAAACAAAAAATTTATTTATTATTTAAGAATAATAATACATCATGTGGTTTTCGATGGTCCCACGCTAGGTCGATGGTCAATGCCTATCACGTGGGACCCATCACTTACAAAACTTTTAATTATTAACATTACAACTATAAATTACAAACTTTTAATCACAACTATAAACTTTTTTTTTTAAATGAGATAGATTATGTCCAAGCTTTTTTATCAGTGTGATGTGTGGGTTGGGTGTCATGTGTGTATGAGTTGCATTGTTACGCAGGTACATGGAGGAGTTCAGTGTGCGCGAAGAACTGATGGGGCTGGCGATAGGGGCGCACGGAGCCAACATTCAGAACGCACGGAAAGTCGATGGAGTCACCAACATTGAGTTGGAGGAGAAGACGTGCACCTTCCGCATATCAGGGGACAGCAAAGAGGCAGTCACCAGAGCAAGGAACCTGCTCGAGTACTGTGAGGAGAGCGTCAGGGTGCCGAGGGCGCTCGTGGGCAAAGTCATAGGCAGGGCGGGAAAACTCATCCAAGAGATAGTGGACAAGACGGGCGTCGTCAGGGTGAAGGTGGAGGGGGACGGGGAGGGCGCGGCGCAGGGGGCTGCAGTGCCCTTCATGTTCGTGGGCACCAGGGAGAACATCGCCAACGCGCGGGTGCTGGTGGACTATCACGTCGCACATCTCAAGGAGGTGGAGCAACTGCGACAGGAGAAGGACGAGATCGACCAGCAGCTCCGAGTCATGGTGGGGACCACTACTGCACCACTACCACGACCCAGGCGTCCTCGACCTCCCACCAACAATAGTATGTATCACACTGTTACATGCTATTAATACTGTTTTAATTTAATATTATTCATTATTGCTTGTTGACATAGTTCCAGGTCAACGGCGACCCACGCCCGATGAAGAGATACCGAATAATGAGTCACACTACCCATACAGAGGTCGCGGCGGAAGTAGACACGTTAGGTCCAATAGGGCCCCTGGCCCCGGTTCTTCAGAGCAAAGACGACCGCCGATAGAGAATGGGCGTTCACATCCACCGGTGATTATTTTTGTTATTATATTGTCGTTTGTCTAGGATATTTTTGTCAGTGAGATTTAATTTATGTTTGTTTGCAGAATCGACGACGCGATGATAACACAATGTTGGACTCTAGAGATGTATCAAGTGCTGACAGAGGTAAATATTAATTATATTATAGTATGTATGTTTGGAAAATGTATTTTTGATGTATGTCCATTTGACATGAGATTAGAATATCCTTTGTCTATACTATTATATAAAGAGGAAACGTTTGCTTGTTTGTATGTATTGAATAGAATAGGCTTCGAAACTACTGGACCGATTTGAAAAATTCTCTTTCCATTAGAATCGTACAAAATCCCTGATGAACATAGGTTATAGAATATTTTCAATTGTTTTTTAAGAAATATTACATTTTAAGTTCACACAATTCGATGTCTATGCCTAATTTTGGCGGCAATTTTGGAAACATCATTAAACTTCATAGTACTTTATATCTTCTTTATTACGCAGACGTAGTTGCGGGCAACTGCTAGTTACTTATAATTCTGCTGTGTGTTATTAGATAAATAATTTAGTTGGGTGTAGTGTTGTCTAGATACTATAAAATATAGATAAATTCTACATATGTTAAATTTCTGCTTGTCAAAGTGTTCAGTGTATCTTTGTTGAAATCTGAAAATATGTCAGTTTTGAAAGCTCTAAATCAGTGTTTCCCAAAGTGTGGGCAATTCGAAAATGGACTCGACACGAGTTTAACCCTTTCGCTTCGGGTCATTTAAATGCAATACTAGATTTTGGTGGCAAATTTAACGAAAAAGCAAATTCTTAAATAATTATTAGGTATAATTTCGTTTAACGAGACTAAAATATCAACTGGATGTTTGGTTAAGAATTTTAGAAAGACTAAGGCATAAAAAAGGTTGGGAAACACTGCTCTAAATGAATGACAGCATATTGAGGGTTAAGGTTTTGAGTGTCTGAGCTTATAGGAACACCTTATTTGACATGAGGGGGAATGCTTGCCTGTCAATTGGATTCTAATTAAGTTGTATATATATTAATTAAAATAATAATAATAAAATTAAGATTATGTGTAGTTGTTTAAGTATATTAAAATTAATAATTTATTTTTGCAGAATTAAAGTTCAGTAAAAATAACGATTCTGGTGAGCATTCTACCATTTCATGTTTTGTGTAGATATATATTTGTATATGTATATTGTGCTGAGTATCTTATTCTTATTAGTTTATGGTTAATGGTGGTTAGTTTGCTTTTGTATTGTAGAATATATGTTATTTGTATTGATGCGGTGGTGAATGTAGTGGGATTACGATGTCTTAGGTCACAAATTAATATACTCTAAAGGAAATTATTTAAAATTATTTTGCTTATAATTCCCGCTACAACATTCAGTAATTCGTCTCGACGCGTTTCGTCACTTCACGTATCCTGATGATGCCACGTGAAGTGGCGAAACGCGTCGAGACAAATTACTGAATGTTGTAGCGGGAATTATAAGCAAAATAATTTCCTTTAATATGGATTTCCGCAAAGTAACGCCTGAAACAACCAATTATGAATATACTTTGATAAACATTCGAATTGAAATTAAAAAAAAAATCTCGAGTGTAGTGTGAACTGTAATCACGTGATCATTGCTTGAGTGTAGAGTCTGCGCTCAAGTATGTTGAGTAAAAAAAGTTCAGTAAAAGCTCGGAACGAATCAAAATATATGTTTTTTTTTAATTCTTTTAACACATTCAGGCCGGCGCATATCATTGTATTTATGATATGTTATTAATTAAAAATAAATGGTTTTTAATAAAAGTACGTTGAATTCTCAGCATCTAATAGCACAATCGAATGCGTATCACCGGTGATAGGCGTCGGCGTGAACGTGTTAAACTAATTTCCTACAGTCTGACCACTCTTTGCCACTGTTGTTTTTTTTTTTATTATTATATTATTGAACATAAGTGCGCTCTTCCAGTTTGCTTATTTATTGCAATTTGTTGAAATATTTATATAATTATAATAAGTGAGGAAGTGCGTAGTTTATGTGTATCTGCAGTAGATTGTTGTGTGTAGAGTCGACATCCTCAGTGGATACTGCCAGGGAGCAGCGAGGCGCGCGCAGGAGACAGAGAGGTAAATAGTGCATGCGACGTGGCAATGTGCATGCCCATGAGTAATGTAATGTTGCTCCCATTGCATTATAGTGCTATGAAGTGTATTGTATGTTTTTTACTAAGACTTGTTCAGTGAATGTTTTTAGTTCACCGTGCCACCGATAGGTTCGCATTGATGCAGAATTTGTTTCAATAAACTGTAGGCTTATCACGAATTTAGTCTGGCTTTCGAATCGAGCTGTCACAAGTAAAACGGATGAATTTTTACTAACGACTAACGAGCACCAGCAATCTATCAAATGAACGAAAGATCGAGACTTTCGAAAATCAACAAAAAGTATCTAAAATATTGTAGTTAGTTTAGGCTCTGCTCGAATTTCCATACAAATCGCTTGAAGCGAACTCGGTTCGAAAGCCAGACTAAAATTCGTGATAATCCCACAGATCCTTAAGCAGATAACTTTGTAGCATTATAATGTCAAGTGTATTTATTATATTATTTGTGTTATGTTTGGTCTAACTCTGCTCGTGGGTGAGGGAGATGTGGGTGACATGTGATAATGTGTGTTGTGTGCTGCAGGTACGGGCTCTGGGCCAGGCGCGGGTCCCGCAGGAGCCAGTCGCGAGCCCCGCGGCCGGCCCGCGAGTAAACGGCGCGACCCTCCCGCGGCGGCCTCGGGACCGGGAACCGGCGCGGGCGCGGGGAAGCCGAAGCCCGAGCCCATAGTGAACGGCGCCGCGTAGCGACACTCTCGTATTATGCTTTTATAAAGAGATTCGTCATTTGTATTCCTCCGTATGAAATGGCGCTTGCAGGACCCGAGGCGCTCGTGATCTCCCGGTTAATAAATGTTTCTGTACATACTTTCTACATAGACTTTCCTTTCCTCGCATACACGCACTGCCTACCCCGCCGACTGATGCCGTGACTATATATACCCTGTGTGAATGTGACGTGTCCGTGTGCGCGTGAGAGTTGTCCAAAACTAATAAATCCCACTACCCACTGATTGTCATCTCGGAGGCTGCTGCGACCGGCGGGTTTACATTGGTTGAGATATTATGAAATTGGTGTATTATATTAAACTATATTACTATAAAGCATAGTGGAGCCGCCTGCGCCGCCTGCTCCTTGCTCCCTGCATGGGCGCGCGGGCCTCCGTCGGCAGTTCTTAGTTTGTATTCGTTAAGCCACGTCTCCTGCTCCTCTGTCTTCCAAACATTAGACAAAAACATCAAACATTGGGGCGTGGCCTACACAATGTTTATGTTTTCCGTCGACCACGGAAAACAAAAAACATTGTCTATGAATACAAAAATGTATACGGCCACGCCCCAATGTTTCGATGTTTTTGTCTAATGTTTGGAAAACATAGGAGCAGGAGACGCGGCATTATGGAAGATGCGGTTTTGTTGTGTCCGTTACATAGTTGTTGTAGGTTAGAACAAAATAATAACAACAGTCTGGTGATGATAGTTTTTATTATTTCCATACAAATACACTAAGTATATATATATTACATATAAATATATATATATATGATTAGTTATAAAAAATATTTTTAGTATTATATCTTAATAACTTAAATTGTAGCAATAAGATTTTTCAAAATTTAATAAATAACTTGAAAAAGTACATTAGTTTTTGTGTCTTTGAAGCGTGTAGGTCTGTCTTTCGTCACAGTTACACATCTATTAGGCGTTACGAAGACTACAGCAATTCCTAATTAATACAGAGACTAGAAATTTATTTACAACTCATGATGACTAACAATGTCCCGGGAGTTATTGAAAACTAGTATATTCATACAAAAATTGCCTTATTTTTGACTCGCTTCAACGAAGGTCTTGATATCAGTGGCGTGGAGGCGAAGGTATTTCAATTTGATGTGTACTATACATTAATTCTAGAGAATTAATTCAAGAACAAATCAACAACAAGACAAAATCCGTGCTCCTTTCAATCGGTCCGAATTGAGTGGAGTTTTGCCGAACCCCCCCCCAAACGCTAGCCACTGCTTGATATGTTCCCATATGATATCGTTAAAGAACAAACATCGTTAGGACATTGCCAGAGACCAAATTACTTTGACATCCGTCAGTCAGGAAGGAAGCCCTCTAGCGGGTAAGATATGCATTATTGCCGGACATATCACTACATATATACAAAACGTACCACCAAGCGTTTGATACTTTATAAGTATACCATATTCGTTTAGATCTATCGGATTATATAAACAAAAGGTTATTAACCTACTAAATTAAACAGCTAAAAGTCGACCATTTAAAGTATCTTTGAAATTTTTTAATATTTTAGTTTTTCTGTTGAATCTCAATGGTTTTCAAGATAAGAATCTACACAAATTATGCACAATAACAACTTTAAATCGCTCTCCTGTAAAATTAGTTTTGTAGGTTCTACCTTGTCAAGGACGCAGTTTTACACTCACCGTGGTCGCAGTAAAACGACGGAATAACTCTTACTAAGCCGCATAAAATAATTTTGTTTACAATTTTGGTTTTCTCCAAACGAATGAATTATACTTTTAGAATTAATATACAAAACGTTTTTAGTCTGAGTTGACCATAGACAAGTACAACAAGACAAGGGATAGTAGAAAATGATTTTTTCTCTAGTTGTATAATTCTTTTTTGTCACTAAACCATTATTTGTCTGTTTTCACTTGAGATGCATTAAAAAATTAGAAACGAATTGATATGCCTTTTATCATGTTTGGAATATTTAGATGGATCGTTTTTGGACTTGTAAGGTTTTTTGGTTTTGGAACTACTACCTGATATAGTCTATTTTATGGTAAGCTAGCTACTAGCTAGATCTTGGGACTTCGTAGAGGAATCGATATGGCCTTTAAACTAAGTTTGCAGGTTTCTGTGTTATGACAGAATAGTTTAGAGATAGTCAAGTAAATCTAGATAGTGCAGCTATTTGTTATTGTCAGCCTTTCTATTCTGTAAAATTTGTTAAAAAATAGACATTTTTCGTGAAATTTACTAGAACATTCATATTATTGTGGGTTGATACCTGTGTTGTTGCACCGTGGATCTGATCTAATTTTAATTCTTGTGAATTATGTGATTTATGAATTATTTGCTTTTTTTTTGTTAATAATTTTATGTACAGGCTATGATTGGCGAGTTTATTGTGGTCTTCTTCTCGTCATACGCCTTTCCGAAGTTATTATAGAGTCTGACGATGAGCAAGCGCACGCCTTTAATGCCTATGCTAATAAACTATTTTCATTTCAACGGTGTCTGATTAGAAAATTCTACATCATAAAAATTTTAAAAATTTCCACTTAGAAAGACTGACATGGAAAATCTAAAACGAAGTTTTTAGACAAACGTGCCTAACTTGGTGGTATTTCCCCCGGCAATAATGAGATGGTGGCATTACAGTAGTCTATGATTGTCCTCGTGGGGAGGGTCGTCGCTGTCTTCGCTCTCGGAATGGGAGCAGTACGAATCGCTCCAATGCTGGAATTCTTCCTGATGATGTTCCAGAGCCATCAACGATGGAAACAGCGAGTCACAAGCGCTGCAACTGAAATTTAGAATATACATTAGTTAGCATGGACGTAGCCGTGGTGGGGCAGGGTGGGGCGCTTACACCACCCTGGCTCTGACCTGTAACCTAATCAAACTTAATTATATAGGTACTAACTACAATACTTAATATCCGTAAGAAAGTTCACACTCGACAAAAAAAATTAACCGGGGTATAGTTTGCTAGTTACATATTATTTTAGACTGCTGCCCCACCCTGAGCCCATGGCTGCGTACGCCCATGTGAGTTAGTACATAATATTGAAGTTATTTAAACACGAATAAATTTTCTATGGAATAATTGAAACTTGATATAACTCACCCGAAGTGTCTCTTCTTCTGCTGGTGGTCGCTGAGCTCGTGTCGTGTCGAGAAGGAGCGGTCACAGACATTGCAGGTGAGAGCCTCGTCTGTCAACAGTATATAGTTTAGATGACGAAGGAATAAGCACCTGAACAGAAACTTGAAAAATTTGTTATGGCATTTTATTCAGGCGTTTGTAAGAAGCTAACTTAGTAATAAAAGTAACACAAAATTCAGTCTTCAAGCCTTAGGATAGAACATATAGTATAGTGTTAGTCACTCCTTCGAACTGCAAAACAATTGCCCCAAATAATATCAAATAGGATCAATAAAACTCGCAATACACAGTAAATATTTTATTTTAAAATTCAATATCAGTCTTAAGAAATAACTATTGAAAGATACTGCACCAAGTCTTACAAGTAAAATCAATCATAAGAAGTTACAGTGACACTGCTATTTGCGGCAAGCCCTTAGTACTTTAATAAACATTATAGAAAAATTGATCTGTAATAATATTCCATTTCCGAAACTACCTACATACAAAATTTACCATCATATTTACAAGAAAACAACTGCTTTATTAACCATTTGAGTGCGAATAGGCAATACGCCAAAATTGCGGTTCGTCGATTTAGATGTATATATATATATATTTATGCTTACATTTGTAATTTTATAAATAAAAAAAATATTTTTTCTCAATTTCTCATAGCAATTTTCAATTAATTTACCGAAAACCCATAGCACTCAAATGGTTAATACCTAGGTTATACATATATGAAAAAAAAGTGGAAATATATAAACAATAATTTATAATAGGAGTTTCCGTCCTAGAAGAATCGAAAACAAATGCTATATAGGCAGAGTATTAGACACCGACGACTTGAACATATTCCCGAAGAAGCGCATGCCAGAAGAACCTCCTGGAACGGAACCCATCAACATCCAGAGCAATGCCATTACTTGCAGCACAGCAAATACGATAGTGAGCGGTGTACTCTGCAGATGCAAGGCACAATATAGAGTGGCTAATAACGTAGTTCCGTATGCCGTCGTGCTTAGAGCTCTATCCTTCGTGAAGAGAGACTTCATATGAGCCCACGGACCGTAGAGAAAGCTGAAACTGTGAGAAATTGCTTTCAAATATTGAGATATTTTACATATTAAATATCAGTACAAACAAGAGAAAGGAAACAAAAATATGGACAATTAAGTTTTGTTCCTGTATTTTATTCATTTACATCATCCATAGATTCCTATTGGAACACTTGGACTAGTCAAAATACAATTATACTTAATAATATGCAGCAACTGTAATAGTGTCTTGTTCACTTCAACAATTGGATATAATAATATTAAGTACTAGATGTCATTTGCAGCTTCATTTAGAATATAAAATGCTTTATTAATTAATATTTGTTTTATGTATGTTTTCAACACTTTAATATCAATATTATACAACTTTACGCTTATTACAAAGAAAGCTTTTTAATACTTTTCCAAGCCAATGTAACAGGTATTTAATAATATGAGTTTTATCTTATTTACGAACCACAAAAACCAACATATTTTATCTAGGGCTTATCTAAGCATTGAACACTATGTTACCGGTTAGCTGGTAGAAAATGCCTTTAGGCATTAAGTTCACCAATTGGAAAATTCACAAATAAAGAATTTTATTATTATTACATATATATCTAGACCACTGATTCTCAACCACTGTGCCGCGGCACTTGTGTGCCACGAAATTCTAAAAGTGTGCCACCAAATTTTGAAATCGTTAAGTGTGCCACAACAAAAAAAAAGGTTGAGAATCACTGATCTAGACCTCTCTAATGAATCTAACACTAATTAAACCCATACTAACCTCATCATGAAGAACATACTTCCAAGCGTGAATAGCAGAGCAAATTTTCTCGCCTTAAGTATCAACAATGGTATATAAATGAATGATAATATGAAGCTGAGGATGCCAAGGAACACACATATTGCAAATCCTATGAACCTCTGTGTTCTACTCTGAAAGAAGGTTAATTTATTAGAATTCTATTGGTTTAGCAATTTGAGTAGAAGAGACCTATAATAACAATCGTATATCAACTCTAGATTGCAGTTGAAATAACTTTAATATAAGTAGCAAGATTGTTTATTTGTAATTGTTAAGAAAAAAAAAAAATATAGTCATATCAACATCTTGTTTAACCTACTTTGAAAATAGCAAATGTTTACTAAGTATAACTTATCAAACCAGTTTATTATGTTATTGAATGATGTAAACAGATTGCAAACATGAATCATACATAAATTGCAACCTTTTGCGCTTCCACTTTCAATTGACTAAATAAAAAGTTAAAATTGTACTTACCAAAGTGAAATAATCTTTTTGTACTTCTTGAAACCAACTACCTGTGCTGCTTGTGGGCGTTTCTTCGGTAGGGCTCCGCGACAGAAAGGCAGGCTTCGAAAACGGCAACGTAAACTTATAACTACGGCGGTTTTCATTTTGAAGTAAGTAATCGTCCAAATCCGACTTCAAATTAGCCATCTTTGTTATCACAGATTCTAAATATTGCGATAAATCGAGATAATTTACTTTAATTTACATAAAGTTCCGTAAACACTTAAAATCACTCAACGAAAAAATCACAGAAGAATCGCCATCACACTCGCTTTACGTCAAATTTGACAGATCTCTAGATTTTTTAGAGATGGGCAATTACTAGTTCAATTAAAAATATGAATAATTGATATAGTATAAAAAGTTACTGAAACTTACCATAATCAGAATCGTCGCTAAAATCGTCACGTTTGCGAATATTGTTGTTGTATCGATCATGCGCACAAGGTGGGCAGACTCCCCTCGTCTCTCGTTCGTCGAGATCAGTGCTGCTGGCATCAGAATCAGCTCCCGCCTCTTCTATGTGAATATCTTGAATTTGTCTATTATCGAGTTTTTCGTTAGACGATAGCTGGTTGTAATTCTTGCGAGGTGGACGCGATTCTGTAAAAAATAAACATAACAGATGATAATAATATATTTATCATGGTTTTTTTCTCATTATTGTGCCGGATGAAGTTGTTTATCATCTTGAAGATGATTTGCAATTATTAAGAATCATCAGTAGAGTTCATTGGCTTCATTTTAAGTTCGATGTTTTTTTATTTTCTAAAGTTGTATTTAAAATGTCATTTAAATTTAAAGTAAAAAGGTGCAGCCCAAGCGAGATCGCTTTAACAATATGTCACTGTGTTTCAAAAGTGTACCTTATCTGTGCCATCGGTTTTTTCTTCATTTTACGAATATAATATCGTCCCAAAGATCGTGATAATAAATTTTTCAGATTTGTTTCGCAATTTAAGAATAAAAAATTTTGTTCGTTTTAATTGATTACTTTTTTGATTTTGACTTTTTTCAAGATGATAAAAGATTTCACCCGACATTTAGGAACTTTTAAAGGACGTATATAGACTTAATTTAATGCCTACAGTAGTCTTAAATTATGTACTTTGTCAGTAAGACACCTTTTTTTAACCATCTGACTTAATTTCCTTACATCTATTTGGTTCTTGTTTTTTTAAAAGTATTTTTGTATTGTATTGTATTTTATTAGAAGTGTAGTATCTATCCCTTTATCACCTTGAGCATGCCGTCCTATACTATAATTAAAATTTCATTTAGTTTGTATAATAGTAGTCCTTTTTATAATATGTAGGTCTAATGTAATTTTGTAGGTAGGCTTTATAAATAAATAAATAAATAAGTTATTACTATCCCTAGAAATAACTTTTACAACATTGTAATTTTCTCTCAAATTATTTTCATACAATTTAATTTAATATGTTTATTTTCTTATCTTTTTACCATTCTTAATAAATAGTTATTACTAGGCACTTATTTGTATGTATACAGTAAGTGCAAAAAGTACTGGAACGATCGAAAAATTTTTTTTTAGTAGTATCTTATAAGAAAATTAACTATCCAAATACTGTTTGAAACACACTGTATCTCAAACAATATCTCATGTAAATATAATTTAGTGATATCTCATTGTTACAACGCGCTAGTCGTAAACAGTACCAGAAAGCGAGCTCCCAACAAAACATTATTGTTCTATCCCAAACAATAATTTGCATTTAATTGATTCCCTGCGAATCTGTGGTCAGCGGTGCGTAGATTAGCTGCTGTGACATCTCTATATCTGTTCTCAACATTTGATACTATAAATAAAACGTTGATAAAGTAATAAATGTGAAGGATTTATCTTTATATTATCTCTATTATTTTTCCATTCAGATATTGACTAAATTCTTTTCATTGATCTCGTGTAAGTGTTTAGATAATTTGTTTTCTTAACTCTATATAGTTTTTAGTGTATAATAATAAATACATATATTATTTTGTAGAAATCTAATCAATGGATTCACCGAAGATCGCCATCCTCGGCGCCGGAGTCGTAGGACTGACAACTGCCAACATCTTGCAGAACGAAATACGAGGCGCCAACATTACAATAATAGCTGACAAATTCGAAACTGATACTACAAGTGCAATCGCGGCTGGGATATTCAGGCCAGGCGTGAGTTTCCGCGGACCAACACCAGAAATAACTCAGAAATGGGTCGACGACTCGTGGTATTACTGGCAAGAGATTTTGAAAACATCCGACTCAACTGAAGCGGGAATAATGCCTTTGTCCTGTTACATATTTTCGAAGGACAATCCTCAAGTTGCAAGGAATCATCTCATTGAAAATCTAGTACCGATATATAGGTCGGTTACTCAGGATGAATTGACCATCTGCAATGGCGACTGGAAATATGGTGCTTATTATTCGACACTCGTGATCGAAAGTAATATCCATTTGCCATTTATCGAGAAAAAAATCATTAAAAATGGAGGGAAAATAGTGAACGAAAATATCGAAAGTTTCACATCACTAGCGGGCAAATTCGATTTAGTGTTTAATTGCACTGGTTTAGGCGCCAAAACGTTGTGTAACGACCATGATTTAGTGCCGATCCGAGGACAAGTGATAAAAGTTAAGGCTCCATGGTTAAAGACCGCCTTTTATGGAGATTATGATACTTACATAATTCCCGGGTTTAACGGCGTGGCTACATTAGGTGGCACGCGACAGTATGACAGTTATAGGTTAGATTACTGCCGACATGATGCCGCTGCTATTTATGAGCGCTGTGTTGGGTTGGTTCCAGGGCTTAGAAGGGCTGAAGTGGTGTCGCATAAAGTGGGTCTACGCCCGCACAGGACACCGGTGAGGGTCGAGCCGGAGTTTCAATCGAGTGGTGTGAAAATTGTACATTGTTATGGGCATGGCGGTTACGGCGTTACCTGCGCTCCTGGTACGGCCAAACATGCTGTACAAATCGGCTTAGATGTATTTAAAAGTAATTTCAGAAATAAATTATAATTATTTTTGTAATAATTTTATTTTTTATATTACATCACAGTAAAAGTGTCAGTTTATTATTAAATATTGGAATCTAATTCTAAAAATAATTTAAATAAACGTTTTTCTTGAAATAGAATATCCTATTATTTGAACAACCGCTTGGGAGATTTCACCCACGCTTAAAACTTATAAAATATATGAAGCGAAAACATTTTCCGAGTTTCCCAAAGTCATACTGAATTTTGTCTGCTTGTAATAGTCGAGGATGAATCGTCAGAATAAGCTCGCATAAAGTTTCCTCTTTGGGAAGGAAGCGGGCGAATATTAAAATTTCAAAATAGTTTTGAATAAATTTGAAATTCCAACGAAGCAAGTTCAAGTCCTCCATGTTAAGAAGGAAAGAACAAACATCTGTATTTGCATATTATTAATACTTCTGTGAGATTTACCTGATAGAATGAGAGAAGAATAAATTAAGAATAATATATTTAAATATATAATAATTCAACAATTCAATCTCTGTGGGCTTATCACGAATTTTAGTCTGGCTTTAGAATCGAGCTGTCACAAGTAAAACGGATCCGTTAGCAATCGGGATCATGAATTTTTACTAACGAGCACCAGCAATCTATCAAATGAAGGAAATATCGAGACGTTCGAAAATTAACAAAAAGTATCTAAAATATTGTAGTTCCAAATCCGCACGCGGTGGCGCTGCTCAAATTTCCATACAAATCGCTTGAAGCGAACTCGGTTCGAAAGCCAGACTAAAATTCGTGATAAGCCCACTGATTTCAGACACACAAATAAAAACCAAGCTTACATAGCAAAGGCGAATACTTCGCTGTTGTAACAATAGTAACACACTTTAGTTTATATTTTATACTAATAAATAAATATACATTCATTAATATCATTATAAATACATTTTTAAATATTTTATATTATTTAAAAGTTGTGTATTTGATCGTTATTTGCTAAACACGGCCGCCATTTTGAATTTTGACAAAAACAAAAGAACGGCAGTCGCATGTATTGAGATTGGAGAGCGATATTGTTAATATATAGAAATTAATATTTTAATTCTTTAGCACTATTATTTTAATCTTAATTATTATAATTGTGTCATGCAATAAATACATTTGAATTTAATTATTTAAGTAAGTAGCTTTTAACACAGATATTAGTGTTATTTTTGGCCAAATGACATTTCGCTACGTTTAGAAATATCAAAATGATTATTTATAAGAATATAAGACATCATACTTATATCGTATGTATTACTTTGTATGTCTGTTTATGTATCTATGTAAATTATGTTACTGTTTTTTATATATGTTATTTATGTATCCCTCCCTTCATATTTTTTTGAAGTGAAACTTCTTTAGAATCGTTGTGATTTCAAACCGGATGTAACGCGGATGTAACGGAAATGCGACATGTTCTGACGTTTCGCGCGCGAATTTCAAAATTTGTTTTTGCGATATCTCGACAACCGATGACGTCAGCGCGACCGCGTAAAGGGTTATTCTGATCGAAATTTGGAGGCCTATTCGATTTTTTTTTATGATTTTGGATGGCGAGAGGGGGTGTGGAGGGGAGGAGGGGGGGGGGGGGGGGGAATCGGCGGCGGCTCGCGCCGACCTTCGGTCGACGCTCGATTTATGGCTATATGTCTTACGTAGATCGCGATTTTTGGTGGATGAAGGAGGTGGGGGGGGGGGGGGGGGGTTGCGGCTCGCGTCGACCTTCGGTCGACGCTCGCCTTTATGACTATATCCCTTAAGTGGATCGCGATTTTTGATACAAGGGTGAGGGGGGGGGGGGTCCGCCGCTCGCCTTATTGGCTGTATCTCCGAAAGTAAACGTCCGATATAGTTCGTGTAAACGACAATCTTGGTCAGAATCATAAGCTCTTTCAAGATCTGAAAAAAATTTTCAGGATTTTTTTCAGGAACCGAAATTTTTTTTTCCGTATTCTATTTTAAAAAACTAATCTATGTAAAAGTCAAGAGGCTCCGAAGGCACCCCACTAAAAAAAAATAAAATTAAAATATGGAACTTGAGCAATAAATTATGTAATTATGTTAAATAAAATATCTTTTAAAATTAATCAAAATACTTTCATTTTTAAACGAATAAACTTTGTAATTATCCTACCCTTGGTATATATATTCATCTCATTCTTTTCTCGATTTACTGAAGTTTCACTTCTATCGTGTATGAATCGCACACACACCTTTTTTTTCTCTTAAAAAATATTTATAGGTTGGCTGGTAGAAAATGCTACTAAGTTTTAAATAAATAAAATATTAATAATATAAATAAAGATCTGAAGCGCCTTTCAAATCATCGCCATTTTCATTATGAAGGAATTATAACTCGTAATAAGTAATTTTAGGTCAAGTAAGTAAGGTTATTTTGAATAGATTTCACGTCTGTATTATGTAAGTAGGGGAGACCGAGGCGAATCGGATCACTTTTTCTTTGAAAGTGAGAAAATCATACTAAAATGTAATATAATTACTTTTTATTGATGTCATAGTAGTAATTAATTATTCAGCTATGTTATAAAGATTATGAAACTTACATCGCACATAAATTCTCATATCTAGTAACAAAAAACTGAAAACATAAAAATATCCGATTCGCCCCAATTTCCGGGGCGAATCGGATCGAACATAACATCTTACTAAATTTAAAGTTTAAACTTTGGAATCAATAATAAATTTTAAGTAATGAATATTGAGATCCACTTTAATTATTGCCACATAAATCACATATATAGGGTCCTTTTTCCCCTCCCATATCTGCACATTTTTCATGGCACCATTCTTCACATGCATGACACAGGATCCAATCCTCTGTTGGATGATGTATGAATATTTCTGAACAGTAAATGCAGTGCCATTCTCTCTGTTTTGCAGATGAGCTCTTCGTTT